>JAVTVY010011016.1:0-55844 GCA_036873755.1 Hanleya hanleyi | reverse complement strand
AAAGAGCTGCCCCACCGAGACCACGCAGCAGTCGACGACCGACCCAGCGACGACGCACATCCAAGAAGACCCGGGATATCTTTTCTTAAAACATGGCCTTAATCCACGCCGAGTCCTGCCCCTCTACCAACAGTGAATTTGATTTGTGGACCGTGCCGCCCACACAAACCAGTGTCGAACAAGGATTATGGGTGGAGCATCCCCCGCTCTCCAGCATCAACGAAACCGGGCCCATCGAGTTCACCATCAGTAATGCGGATACGGCCTATGTGGATTTAGCCCATACCTACTTGTATGTGAAAGCCAAGGTGGTCAATGGAGCTGGCACCAGAATCGCTGACCAAGCAACGGTGGGTCCGACGAATCTCTGGCTGCACTCGATGTTTCAGCAGGTGGATATTTTTCTCAGCGACAAACTCATCAGTGACTCCACCAACATGTACCCCTATCGAGCCTACATCGAGACACTGTTGTCGTATGGCCGAGAGGCTAAAAAATCTCAGCTGACAACCGCTTTATTCTACAGGGACACGGCCGAGCACATGGACACGGCGGACAATGGGGGATATAACAAACGGAAGGCTTTCACCGCGAACAGTGCCTCGGTGGATATGATGGGTCGACTGCATGCAGACATGTTCATGCAAGACCGGTACCTCTTGAACAAGATCCCCATCAAAATCCGACTGATACGGGCGCCTCCGACCTTCGCCTTAATGGCCACTAACGTAGAGGGGCATGCAGCGGACAATAAGATTGTCATCCAAGACGCAGTCCTGTATGTCCGAAAAGTGAAACCGAATCCAGCCGTTCAATTGGGACACATGAAAGCCTTGGAAACAAAACCAGCCCAGTACCTTATCCGACGTGTGCAAACCAAAGTGTTCTCTGTGTCTGCTGGAAATATGAGCGCCAACAAAGAAAATCTGTTCCTGGGGGAACTACCCAAGCGATTGATCCTGGCCTGTGTGGAAATACCAGTTTCAGTGGAGCCTACCCAGAGAATCCGTTTGACTTTAAACATTTCGGCATCAATTTTGTGGCCCTGCATGTGGATGGACAACAGGTGCCAGCCACGGCCTTAACCCCGAACTTTGGGCGGAGTAATTTCATTCGAGCCTATCAGAGCCTGTTTACAGCCACCGGTCAAATAAACCAGGACGAAGGGAATATGATCAGTCGGGAGGACTACGGGAACGGATACACGTTGTTCTGTTTCGATCTGACCCCACCTTAGAGAACGACCATCAGCTGGCCCTGACCAAGCAAGGCAATTTACGGTTGGAAATCCACTTTGCACGAGCCCTGGCGACCACCGTCAATGTGATCTGCTACGCCGAGTTTGACAACATCATTCAAGTGGACAAGGCGCGCAACGTCCTGTGTGACTTCTCCACCTAACATGGATACAGACCAGATAACCACCGTGCTGGAGAATGACCCAGAGACACGTAGGGTCTTTCAAGGGGTGTTCGCCCGAGATGTGTTTCCATTAGACCGTATGTATCCGGCTGCTTACGTTCTCAACACGGACCCGATGGATCGACCCGGTGAACACTGGGTGGCCGTGTACTTGACAGAACAGCAGGGGGAATACTTTGACCCGTACGGTCTGCCACCCCTCCATCCCGATTTAACAGACTTCATGGATCAAGGCACAGAGACGTGGTGTTGGAACAGTCAAACGTTGCAAAGCCTGACCAGTGGCGTGTGCGGACAATATTGCTTGTTTTACCTGTACCATCGATGCCGGGGAAGACCCTTATCTACTATCGTACAGATGTTTGACGAGTACCCCCAGGCCGAGGACCGCGATGTACTCGTCTATGACTGGGCCGCCCATCATTTCAATGTACAAGCCCCGTTCTGGGCTTAAGTTAATGACAAGCCCCTTGTTCTGGGCTTCAATGTACAAGCCCCTTGTTCTGGGCTTCAGTTAATTACAAGCCCCTTGTTCTGGGCTTCAGTTAATTACAAGCCCCTTGTTCTGGGCTTCAGTTAATTACAAGCCCCTTGTTCTGGGCTTGAGTTTTCACGTGGTTGTTCTCACGTTGTTGTTGTTCACTGAATAAAAAAAAAAAAAATGAGATCTCACCAAAAAACCCTGTCTTGTGTGTTTTATTCCTAATGCATCAATGCCCAATGTGGAGATTCAGTCAAACTGAAATCAGTGGTGTAGGATGGGGCCAAAATGTAACCCATCAAGTTTAGAATGCAAGAGCACTATAGTAAAAAATAGAGAGCCAATGAAATCAGCCTACAGACCAAGTACGTGTTTTTGGTCTAGGTTTGGAGCGGGCATTTCATTGAGGTACGTGTATACGGTGAGTGAAAAGACTCGTCCAACACGTATAGATTATGTTGATGACTATAAGTTCTAGGTAACCCATCAAGGTTAGAATGCAAGAGCACTATAGTAAAAATAGAGAGCCAATGAAATCAGCCTACAGACCAAGTACGTGTCTTTGGTCTAGGTTTGGAGCGGGCATTTCATTGAGGTACGTGTATACGGTGAGTGAAGAGACTCGTCCAACACGTATAGATTATGTTGATGACTATAAGTTCTAGGTAACCCATCAAGGTTAGAATGCAAGAGCACTATAGTAAAAATAGAGAGCCAATGAAATCAGCCTACAGACCAAGTACGTGTCTTTGGTCTAGGTTTGGAGCGGGCATTTCATTGAGGTACGTGTATACGGTGAGTGAAGAGACTCGTCCAACACGTATAGATTATGACTATAAGTTCTATGAGCATAATGCATGAAAGTGGCTTTGAACACCGTATTAGCCAATCAGTGGCCTAGAATGGAGCCAAAGGTAACCCATCCATGTCCAGAAAAACATTACCCGGGTGTACAAGAACCCAGATGTAGGCGCGGACGTCAGCGAAAGCACACCGTGAATACCCCAATTCGATTGGCTGATTGTTCGACCGCTGATTGGTTCTTTTTCTCGACCGCTGATTGGCTCTTTTTCTCGACCGCTGATTGGTCCAAATGGAACTGCCCATCTTTCCCAGGTTCATCTAGAATCCCCCTTTTTTTTGTGCTCAAGCTCTGACTATAGCGATGCCGCAACATTGTCTCATTGGACATTGGACCGTCTGACCTGGAGGTGACCCTTTGACCTTTTGACCCGCGTCCGCGCGCGCGCGCACTGCCGGGGATGACGCGGGATGACGCGCGCGCGCGCGCGCTGCGGGGCGCTGGGGCGGGAAAACACCCCGGCGGTTGAACATTGGAACTCTTGTGGGTTTGGAGGATGAACATACGGACGTCTAAGGGAAAAAATTGGAACTCTTCTATGTTTGGAGGTAGTGTTTAGTGAAAACCCGGAAGTGACGTCACAACCCACGTCACCTGCGTATATACTCCTGTAAAATAGAGCCGATTTTATTTCTTTGGAAGGGGCAAGGTCAATAGGACTTGCGCTTTTTATACTACTAAACTGTGAAGTAGATTACATCTTACATAGGCCTTAAGGCCGTGATATGCATATGAAGTATTCTGGGGCATGGTCAGTACTTTCCAATTTTCCCTTCGTCTACTACTCGCCGATTTTTTTGATTTTTATTATTATTTATTTATTTATTTATTTATTTATTTATTTCCTCGAGAGCTTTAAAATAAGACCTCACTCTACCCCATCGGGCCACTAGTGCTCCACCTAGACTCCAACATGTCCACCCCGTATGGATTTATACATACTAATATCCCAGTATATGAGTGTATATGGGTCTATATGGATCTATATACAAGCCTACCCGGTACTTTCAATTTTTTTTCCATCGTATTCTACATGATCAACCTCATAGCTCATAGTAAAAGCCATAAAAAAACCCCGACCACCCCTATACCCATACAGGCCAAATATAGCGGACACGATCTTCGCCTGGGAATTGGTCTAGTCCGAGTTGTCTCCCTTGCACCAAAGCGTATAGATGGGACTGTGGTTTGGCTGGCGCGATTATCCGGGCAAATTGACCTTGAGCAGCCATTTTGTTAGCGTTTTGTTAGCGTCCTGCATACGGAGGACGATTTCACTGATCATTGTGTTGTTTTCTGAGCTGGGGAACATTCTCTGTCGCAGTTTATAACGGAACTTTCTTCCTTTCGGTGTCCGCTGAGATGAATAATGTGACGAAACTCTGCACGATTCATCGCCTGCATTTATACCCGTCACACGTAGACTGTAATCGAGGGAGTGTGCTGTGTTGTGTTCGAGCGGACGCATAAATTTGTGTGATATCAGACAGGAAACGTGAAAATTGATATTCTTTCACAGATTTCGAAGTGTATACAGTTCTGGTGAGCTGAACGCAGCCTTTATGAACAGCGATTGAACGATGATGTAGGCCACCGAACAGGTTTTGTGGAATCAACATTCTGTAACACTCCCCCCTCCCCCCTTGACTGGAGGGATTTTATCGGACATCTGCAGTACGGAACGCTATTTGTTGCATACATTCGCTTATCGTGGCAGTCCGTATAATTTGTCAATTTTTGTGTTTGGTTTCGTGAGAGAGGACGACATTGGTTTTCATCAGTGCAAAACTCCCGCCCCCCGACCCGCACCACAACAGTGAAAGCTGGTGGATGAAATTCTACTCCACGGGAACGGTTGGTGATACCCATATTTTTTTAGCATACGAATGCATCGTGATGAAGGCTTCATGGTGTGTTATACCCACCTAGGAAAAAAACAGCCCCAGATCATCTGGACTAAACTCTTTTATCAGGTAAGCTAGACTTTAGTACTATACTTGCGTTGAAACCCATGCAGACAACCTATTCAAATTTCAATGCATTGGCAACATAGCGTCGCACGAAATATACGCGCCCCTGTTGACCAGGATTTTTTTATACTCCCACAACAACAGACAATTTGAAGACAATTTTCTAGCGGGGTGTTTTCTTGAACATAATTGCTGTAATATACTCTTCTTTTTGTGGACGCTAAATATAGGGGAGAAAATGGCAACATTGTGACCAAACCATAACAGTTGACAGCTGTAAAAATAGATACCGTGGCATAAATTAGAGAGAGCATTTCAGTACACCTCAAAAAAATGAAACCTGGACGGGTATCCTTCATCTCGAGGGGACGCAAGTTCGATTCTTGCTTTCATTATGTGAGTATGTGTTGGACATGTGATCTTTAAATTTTATTATCATCAATACACCTAAACGGTATAGTTCAACCCCACCCCAGCCCAACCGATGCCCCTTCATGAATGCTTCACATTGATACCTCACTCGACCCCACTGGACCAGTAGTCAATCCCCTAGCTCCAAAAAGGCTATTTCCATACCCTTGGGTCACCGCGCATGCGCAGAATGCCGATATTTCAACCCACACCCAGTCCATTAGATGCCCCTTCATGAATGCTTCAATTTGATACCTCACTCGACCCCATTGGACCATTAGGGGCTCTCCTAGCTCCAAAAAGGCTATTTTCATACCCTTTGGCCGCCGCGCATGCGCAGAATCACCCTAATTCAACCCCACACCCAGTCCATAAGATGCCCCTTCACCTAACCTTCAATTTGATACCTCACTCGACCCCATTGGACCATTAGGGGCTCTCCTAGCTCCAAAAAGGCTATTTGCATACCCTTCGGCCGCCGCGCATGCGCAGAATCACCCTAATTCAACCCTACACCCACCCCATTAGATGCTCCTTCACCTAACCTTCAATTTGATACCTCACTCGACCCCATCGGTCCATTTTAAAAAAAAAAAAATGTTGGCTATCCCCTAGCTCCAAACCGGCTATTTCCATACCCTTGGGTCACCGCGCATGCGCAGAATGCCGATATTTCAACCCCACACACATCCCATTACATGCCCCCTCACATAGGCTTCACATTGATACTTCACTCGACCCCACTGGACCAGTAGTCAATGCCCTAGCTCCAACACGGCTATTTCCATACCCTTCGGCCACCGCGCATGCGCAGAATGCCGATAGTTCAACCCCACACCCAGCCCATTAGATGCCCCTTCACCTAACCTTCAATTTGATACCTCACTCGACCCCACTGGACCAGTAGTCAATCTCCTAGCTCCAAAAAGGCTATTTTCAACCCTTCGGCCGCCGCGCATGCGCAGAATGCCGATAGTTCAACCCCACACCCAGCCCATTAGATGCTCCTTCACCTAACCTTCAATTTGATACCTCACTCGACCCCATCGGACCATTTTATCTAGGGACTACTTTTTCTCCGCGGAAGCTTTTTCCCGAGATCGAATCACCGCCAGACATGACTGCATCACCGCGGATGAATACATTCTTGCACTCACTCACACCACCCACACATAGGCCGCCATCTTGTCCCACCACCCACACGCCGCCATTTTGTCCCACCACCCACAGCCGCCATTTTGTCCCACCACCCACAGCCGCCATCTTGTCCCACCACCCACAACCGCCATTTTGTCCCACCACCCACAGCCGCCATTTTGTCCCACCACCCACAGCCGCCATTTTGTCCCACCACCCACAGCCGCCATTTTGTCCCACCACCCACAGCCGCTATTTTGTCCTTATCAGCCGCCATTTTGTCCCACCACCCACAGCCGCCATCTTGTCCCACCACACACAGGCCGCCATCTTGTCCCACCACACACAGCCGCCATCTTGTCCCACCACCCACAGCCGCCATTTTGCTCCACCACCCACAGCCGCCATTTTGTCCCACCACCCACAGCCGCCATTTTGTCCTGACCTCACCCACAGCCGCCATTTTGTCCCACCACCCACAGCCGCCATTTTGTCCCACCACCCACACAGCCGCCATTTTGTCCCACCACCCACACAGCCGCCATTTTGTCCCACCACCCACAGCCGCCATTTTGTCCCACCACCCACAGCCGCCATTTTGTCCCACCACCCACACAGCCGCCATTTTGTCCCACCACCCACAGCCGCCATTTTGTCCCACCACCCACAGCCGCCATTTTGTCCCACCACCCACAGCCGCCATTTTGTCCCACCACCCACAGCCGCCATTTTGTCCCACCACCCACAGCCGCCATTTTGTCCCACCACCCACAGCCGCCATTTTGTCCCACCACCCACAGCCGCCATTTTGTCCCACCACCCACAGCCGCCATTTTGTCCCACCACCCACACAGCCGCCATTTTGTCCCACCACCCACACAGCCGCCATTTTGTCCCACCACCCACAGCCGCCATTTTGTCCCACCACCCACAGCCGCCATTTTGTCCCACCACCCACAGCCGCCATTTTGTCCCACCACCCACAGCCGCCATTTTGTCCCACCACCCACACACACACACACACGCATGCGCACACGCCCCATTGTGACGTCACCCAAGGTTCTGCGCATGCGCAGTGAAGCGCAAAGACGTCTACTTGCTCGCTACCTACTACTACCGTCTGGTCCGTCATTCATTGTTCAGCCGCCGTCCATTAAAGTATATCCGCGTCCATAATCCGAAGACCTATTCCATATTCCGAAAAACAGCATTATGAGCAAATTAGAAAAAGACAATCATAGTATACATAAACATAGGCTAGTTTTCTGCAAGAGAGAAGAGTTGCCGGGAAGACACCATGAGGTTAAAAAAATATCAAATGCGTATCGCTGATCAGTATCCTCAATACATATGATATTCGCTGTAAAGTCTTCATGTAGAAAATGTTGTATGTCAGTCAGGCTTTGCTTTTGACTGTCCACATGAACACAATGAGGATGTTGAAGTACTTGGGTCCATACGGCCCCTAGCCTCCGGTTAAGCGGGATTAGAGACAAGTTACGAGACGTCTTGCTCACTTCGCTCGTATTTTGCTATCAGCACGAGATAAGTATCGCCAAAACTGAGAAACTTTGAGTGAAGGCGTTTGGTGGTATAGCCATGTTTGATAAGTTTCTGCGATAATGTTTTGTGACGTTCATTAAAATCGTCACATTTGACACAGGATCTAACAAATGCTACGAGGCAAGATAATTATACGCCAAATGCGGGTCCCACTGGAATTTACGGTCTAGAAAGGGATAGTTTACGATGTCGAAATTGTAATCATCTCTTTTGTCATAAAGTCGACGAGAGAGAAGGTTTCTCACTAGTACACTAGTACAAATTGTTCAAAATAAAATTCAAGAACAATGGAACAATAAAGAAAACGATTGAAAAACGATAACTTTTCATTTACTGTTCAGTAAGATTTCTCCAAATACACTATATGAGTTACAACTAGGCGTACTTTCTCATTGCCATCGCATGCGTGAGTCAGTGTCCAGTTTAGACTAGTACTGTGTATCTTTAGACCTGCGACAACCGAGAACTATTCACATACGATAACTAAGATGTCTCCAAGTAGTAGTGTTATTGTGTGTAAGCGTAGATGTATCCCCGGTACATTATAAATTGTTTTATTTCCATTTTCTATGGAAGATTCAAATAATCTTTCATTAGTTTGCGAGAGCCTTAGTTCTTAAGAGAAGAACTGCAATTATAGTATTGGCCTTTTACTGTAATAGCGTATAGGCATATATTTTATTTCATTTGATGGAATATGTAATAAATATTTAATTTGCGAGAGCCTCGAATCTTAAGAGAGTAATTGTCATTGTAGCATTCATATTATACTGTAATATCGCATAGGCATGTATTAGTGCCCGGTTTATATTGTATAGTCTTGAATATTTCTCTTTATTGAATATGTAATCAATATATTTAGCTTGCGGGAATCTTAGTTCTTAAGAGACGAACAGCAATTACAGTGTTGAACTTGTATTGTGAAACGAATAGGCATATAACTGGTATATATTTTCTTTCTCTTTCATGACCTATTTAATCAAATGTAATTAGTTTGCTTAGGAGAAAAACTACAATTATAGTATTGATATTATACTGTAGTAGCGTAGTCATATACCCGGTGTGTTATAGAGTTTATTTGTATTAATGGAGAATGTAATTGACGTAATTAATTTGCAAACCCTTAGTTCTTAAGAGAGGAACTGCCACGATATTATTAATGTTATACTGCATATACTAGATATATACCATTAGGTTTTTTTAATTTTCCATGGGATATGTACTTAATGTAATCAGTTTGCGAGAGCCTTAGATCTTAAGAGACAAACTCCCATTTACTACTGATGTTTTACTGTAATAGCGTATATACTGGTGCGAGGTAAATATTATATAGTGTTGTATATATTGTTCTCATGGAGTATGATATAAATGTAATTAGTTTGCGATACCCTTGGTTCTTAAGAAGAGAACAACCAAACCATTATACTAGTTTGCGAGAGCCTTAGATCTAAAAAAAGTGATATTATAATATTGATGTTGTACTGCAGATGGCTTAGCCTATGTGTAAACCTGTTGCATATTAGATATAGTGTTGTATTCTTTTCATGGAATATTTCATAATATGTAATTAGTTTGCAAGAAAATTGGTTCTTAAGGAGAATTACCATACGATGATAATATTAATTTGATAATATTAGCCTATTTTCGTAGACCTGGTATATATGATATAGTGTATTATTTCGCTCATATAATAAATGTAAAAAGTTTGCGAGAGCCTCAGCTCTTGTAATATCGTTACGCGTATTACGTTTTTTTTTTACTCAGTGTTGTATTTCTTCTTATGGAAATGTCATTGACGTCATTACTTTGCGAGAGCCTTAGTTCTTAAGAGGAGATTGCATTGATATTCTACCATATATGCCTGATATACAGTAAAACATTTCTTATTGTATGTGTAATTAATATAGTTTGCGAGAAGCTTAGATGTTAAGAGACGAACAGACATTATACTATTCATGTTGTACTAATAGCGTATAACCTATACTGGTGCACTGTATATAATTTATACATTCCATGAATGTGGTTAGCTTATTTCCCCCAGCAAAGTATTTTAAGTATGGGTTAGTTGACAGCTAATTTTATTGGCGGGGTCATATGTCAAGTGCCGGCACCAGGACCTCCCCCCAGGTGAGTAGGGACGTCAATGATACAAGCTATTTATCAGCGTAGATTCTGGTCAGATAACTATTAAAACAGTCAATTTCAACATTGGATATTCATGGCTTGTAGTGTTGTATATCTTTCTTTTAGGTAGTGTAAAATAAATGTAATTATTAATTTGCGAGAGCCTTTCGTGCTTAAGAGAAACATGGCGTCGTGATAACTGTTTTCAAGAGCCTTACGTCTTAAGAGATGGACTCCTTTTGTAATATGGATGTTATACTCGAATAGCGTATAGGTGTATACCCGGTGCATGTTGCAGTGTTGCATTTTTTCCATGGAATATCTAATAAATATAAATCAGTTTGCAAGTGCCTTGGTTCTTAAAGACCATACCATGATAATATGAATGTTATAATATCAACGTATAGTCATGAGCTACCTGGTATATATTATGTTTTATTTCTATTCTAAATAATGGAATATGTACGGAATGTGAATAGCTTGCGAGAACGTTAATTCTTAGCGTATAGTCAGGTATATATTACATGTTTGCGAAGCCATAGATATTGAGATGCGTGCTGGCCTGGTATGTATCCGTATAACATGAGCTAGTACAAATGTTAACGCAGCCGTCCCCACACGGACAACAGAAGTCTCCGTCTGGGGAAGGACAGAATCGTCTGGTGAAGGACAGCTCCAGACGAAGCTTGATGGATGAATCAGCGAGGGCCACTATAACGCCATGAAAATATTGGGTAAGACCCCCCGAACTTAATTTTTGCCAAGCTTAGACTCAGTAATCACAAGCTTAAACTGACAGGTTTATATTTATCATGTCTCTTCAAAGATGACGAGTTAACTCCTATAATATGTAAAACAATACATTTTTGGTTTTCCGAGAGCCTGAGAGTCTGGTCTCGGTCCGTCTAGTTAATTCATACGACGACCGCAAAGTTTACTGTTCCACATCTGCATATTCCGCAAATGTTGACTTCCGGATTCCTGACTGACGTCATCTACAGCGAAGCAAGCGAGCTCACCAGCATTCCTTTTCCGTCCCGACTGATCGTTTGAGATAACTTCACCGGGATTTCGAGGCATTGTCTGTCTCCCGGATTATTATAGTTCATTCTAGGACAATTACAGCGTTGAATTCCATCAGGTAAGTGAACCGCACACATAAACACAATGTCACTTTCGATTTCACATATAGTCACATGTCATTCAGAAGCTGTGATTTATTAAAGGGGATCCCAAGGGGTCGTTGTCACCCTGCACTTTCGTTACACTTGGAAAGCTTTTCAGTTCACCTTTAACATACAAGGTATTTTTAATCGATGATACTGGTACCTGGACTATTTTCGATCGGAAGTTGCCAAACTTATCAAACATGTAAGCTTAGTTGTAAGTAGTATATAAAGAGCATATTCGGTCTCCGGTCCGATCGTACGCAACGTCACTTCCGGTTCCTAGACCAAAAATCACCTCCAACACATGAGAGCTCCATTTTTTCCTTATTGCGCAGGTCACTGCGCAGGTCAATTTCACTATAGTTCCGACACTTCCGGTCACGTGACCTTTGGGGATGTATTCCTCCGCGATGATGCGGTCTGGTGGTGATGCGGTCGGGGGGAAAAGCCTCCGCGTACAGAAAGTAGTCCCAAGTACGCGGGTTTTCATGAGAATCTTCGGCAATCTCCGGGACATTTGGGGGCGACAGGGGCCCCTAGTGGACCGATTGGGTCGAGTGAGGTGTCAAGGTGAAGCGCTTCTCCAGGGTGATCAAGTCATGGGTGGGTGTATGTAAAATGAGGAATTGTCCCGAAAATATAAAAAGCGGAACACTGACTTTACACCTACAATAGGGGAAAACCCCTATCAACCATGTCCAAAAGGGGTAATATCGGTCCCGCGGCTTATCGGGGCCTGCTGAGAGAGGTAGGGTGGGTGTATGTAAAATGAGGATTTGTCCCCGAAAATATAAAAAGCGGAACACGGAATTTACTCCTACAATAGGGGAAAACTTCTATCAACCATATCCAAAAGGACTAATATCGGTCCCCGGGCTTATCGGGGCCTGCCTATCAAGTCATGGGTGGGTGCATGTAAAATGAGGATTTGTTCCCGAAAATATAAAAAGCGGAACACACAGACAATCAACCAGGTCCAAAAAGGGTAATATCTGTCCCCCGGCTTATTGGGTCCTGCCTATCAAGTCATAGGTGGGTGCATATAAAATGAGGATTTGTTCCCGAAAATATAAAAAAACCGGAACATGGAATTTACCCCTACAATAGGGGAAAACTCCTATCAACCAGGTCCAAAAAGACTATTATCGGTCCCCGGGCTTATCGGGGCCTGCCTATCCAGTCATGGGTGGGTGCATTTAGATTGAGGATTTGTTCCCGAAAATATAAAAAGCGGAACACGGACTTTACCCCTACAACAGGGGAAACCCCCTATCAACCAGGTCCAAAAGGACTAATATCGGTCCCCCGGCTTATCGGGGCCTGCTGAGAGAGGTAGGGTGGGTGTATGTAAAATGAGAATTTGTCCCCGAAAATATAAAAAGCGGAACACGGACTTTACCCCTACAATAGAGGAAAACTCCTATCAACCATGTCCAAAAGGGCTAATATCGGTCCCCCGGGCTTATCGGGGCCTGCCTATCAAGTCATGGGTGGGTCCATGTAAATTGAGGATTTGTCCCCGAAAATATAAAAAGCGGAACACGGACTTTACCCCTAAAATAGGGGAAAACTCCTATCAACCATGTCCAAAAGGGGTAATATCGGTCCCCCGGCTTATCGACGCCTGCCTATCAAGTCATGGGTGGGTGCATGTAAAAGTTTCTCCAGAAAAAAATATATAAAATGCGGAACACGGACTTCACCCCTACAATAGGGGAAAACTCCTATCAACCATGTCCAAAAGGGCTAATATCGGTCCCCAGGGCTTATCGGGGCCTGCCTATCAAGTCATGGGTGGATGCATGTAAAATGAGGATTTGTCCCCGAAAATATAAAAAGCGGAACACGGACTTTACCCCTACAATAGGGGAATGATTCGCACATTTGCATCTATACGGAAAAATGCCTGTATGGGGTTGGTCATTTTTTTTAGGATTTTACTATGGGTTGTGGGGTCTTGTTTTCTTCGTCTGGCCACGTAAAACACGATGGGAAGGGTCTCGGAGCTAAGCGGTGAAATTTTTCGAAAAGTTCACGGAGGTCTGGATAGGCCCATAGACCTACTGGCTCAGTGGATAGGCCCATACTGGGCAAATCACACATGTTCATTGCGGTATGGGTTGTTTGGTCTTGTTTTTCACGTCTCCCTCCGTAGAACACGATGGGAGGGGTCTCGAAGTTAAGCGGTGAAAATTTTCGAAAAGTTCACGGAGGTCTGGATAGGCCCATAGGCCCACACTGGCTCAGTGGATAGGCCCACACTGGGCAATTCACACATGTTCATTGCGGTATGGGTTGTTTGGTCTTGTTTTTCATGTCTCACTACGTAGAACACGATGGACGGGGCCCCGAAGCTAAGCGGTGAAATTTTTCGAAATAGGCCCATGGGCCTATACTGGCTCAGTGGATAGGTCCATACTGGGCAATTCACAAATGTTCATTGCGGTATGGGTTGTTTGACCTTGTTTTTCACGTCTCACCACGTAGAACATGATGGGAGGGGTTTCGAAGTTAAGCGGTGAAATTTTTCGAAAAGTTCACGGAGGTCTGGATAGGCCCATAGGCCTACTGGCTCAGTGGATAGGTCCATACTGGGTGTACGTTTTGGGGGTCTATGTGAGCCCCTAGTGGTCCGATGGTGTCGTATAAGGTCTTATTTTGAAGCTCTCGTGGAGCAGCATCCGACTAGACTAACGTATCGTCCGTTTTCAATATTCTGCGCAGTCTGGCCGTAGTATAGAAAGCAGGCATTTTGGGGGTGCGTGGCTGAGTGTTTCGGGTAGAGATGGACCACTATTGGTCCAAATGGGTCGTGGGAGGTGTCAAAGTGAAGCTTTTGTGGGTAGAGTGAGAATGGGGTGTTTTTATTGCAAGTCGCGTCAATCTGCGCATGCGCAGTTGGGTATAGTAAGTAAAGTGATCATTTGGGGGGTGCGTGGGTGTGTGTTTGGGGTAGAGATGGACTACTATTGGTCCAAATGGGTCGTCGTAGGTTTCATTTTGTAGCCCTCGGGGTGTAGACCCCGATTTGAGGGATGCTCACAGCATCTGAGACGTCATCGGTGACGTTATTAGTACGAGTAGTAGCGAAAGTGGGCATTTTGGGGAAGTGAAGGAAGGTATTTGATATAGAGATGGATCATCCTTGGTCCGAATGTGTCGTGGGAGGTGTCAGTTTGTAGCCCTCGGGGTGTAGACCCCCATTTGAGGGATGTCCACATCATCTGTGACGTCATCGGTGACGTCATCAGTAGGAGTAGTACTCGGATGAACGGATAAAGTCCGTGTTCCGCTTTTTATATATTCGGGGACAAATCCTCATTTTACATACACCCACCCTACCACTCTCAGCAGGCCCCGATAATCCGGGGGACCGATATTTCCCCTTTTGGACGTGGTTGATAGGGGTAAAGTCCGTGTTCCGCTTTTTTATACTTTCGGGATGTCATGGTATTGTAGTCTATTATTAGACAGGATGCTTCTAGAATATATGACGCAAGCTTGTTTACGTGGGTTAATCACTTCGGTCTTTCTAGAAGATTATTATAAATTGTATCTAGGCCAGATGATGCTGTTATGCATATTCGAGAGGCTGCTTGATTTGGTAGAATGTACTGGAATGACGCATAAAGTATAAATAGCGTAACACTCAGTTATTCGAGAGGGAATTCAAACTGGCTTTATGTGGGTGCGTTATACTGTGTTACCGTTGCTGTGGACTGCTGGATTGTATACTCCTGTGAGTTGACTTTTGGCTGCTGTGTAATCTACGTGATTGAACTGTCGGAAATTGGACATTTATTGGGACTCTAAACAACCGAGCAGTGTTGGACTACCAAAATACAGAAAAGTGATTTGTGCACGTCGGCACGGACTGTGAAGAGATTTGTGCACGTCAACACGGACTGTGAAGTATACACCGGTATAGCTTTGAACAGTAAGACTATATTTCACATTTATTTCTTGTATTGACCTTACTTAATTTGTATATGATTTTAGTATTGTAAATAAATATTTGATTGTTAATCCTTGACTTCACAAACCTTTTATGTTACATTTTTCTGTTATCGTAAATTTGACGTGACAGAAATTGGGGGCCTGCCCGCGAGCTTTGTTTACATTATAGCTGATCAGCTTTTCAGCATAGTTCTAAATTGATACATTGTCTAAATTTGTGTAGTCAGGGAGTACGCTATCAACATGTCATTTGAACCAGCACAGTTTGCTTCAAAGCCTACTCGGGAGGTATTTGACGAATTACGCAAAGAGGATTTGTTCGCGCTGTGTAAATTCCTAGAAATTAAAGCTAAAACATCTTTGAGAAAGCAAGAAATTAAGAAACTCATTATTAAACATTTTGTTAACAAACAACTTTGGGATGAAAGTGATTTTGATTTAACTGAGGAAACAGCTGATGATTTGGAAATAAGGAGATTAGAATTGCAAAATCAGCTGGAATTAAAGAAATTAGAATTAGAGAGAGAGAAGTTAGAATTAGAGGAAAGAGAGTAAGAAAGAGCATTAGAGAGAGAGAGAGAGAGAGAAAGAGAAAGGGAAGAAAGACAGTTTCAGTTAGAGAGAGAAAAATTAGAGAAAGAAAGAGACAGAATTAGAGAGAGAAAGGTTAGAAAAAGAGGAGAAAGAGAAAGAAAGAGTTTCAGTTAGAAATGAAAAATATGGAATTACAGTCGCAAACAGGTCCTCCTGTACGTGCACCTGTATAATCACAATCAAAATTTGATGCAGCTCGTCAAATACGTCTTGTCCCACCATTTCAGGAAGAAGAAGTTGATAACTATTTTCTGCATTTTGAGAAAATTGCTGAAAATTTAAATTGGCCAAAAGAAAATTGGAGTGTACTTCTTCAAAGTGTTTTGATCGGAAAGGCAAGGGACATTTGGGAGCATCAGATTATGATACAGGGAAGGATTTAATCTTTAAAGGTTATGAATTAGTTCCTAAAGCCTATAGACAAAAGTTTCGTATTTGTGAAAAAGAAACTCTCAGACTCATGTAGAATTTGCTCTTTCAAAAGAACAGTTATTTGATAGGTGGTGTGCTTCGGTTAAAATTGACAACCAATTTGAAAGCCTTAACTTATGCTGGTAGAGGAATTAAAAAGGTGTATCCATGGAGAACATTTCTTGATGAAAAGAATGCCAACACTTTAGATCAAGCAGCATGATTTGCTGACGAATACGTTCTGACACACAAATTGTCATTTGTCAATGTTGTTAAGCCAAGTTCATTCCAGTCTAATCTCTCAGGTAATAACCCAGTTCTTTCTCAGGGCCTAAACTTTTAACCCCAGTTACAAAGGTCAAAGGTCAAACACAAAGTCTCAGTCACCCACTTTTAACACTCAAAATAAGTCTCCTGTTTGCAGCTATTGTAAGAGGGACGGTCATTTAATGGCTAATTGTTTTAAATTGAAAAGAAGACAACAAGATCTTGCCTTTCAAACGCCTAGTGGTTTCCTCACTTCAAGATATATACCCAAGCAGGTTAGTGACGTTCATATGGTGTATGACGTTAAGATGGCCAAGGACACTGTTCCTATCAGTTCTATCAAGGATAAGGTTGACAGTTTTTCAAATCCTGTTATGGAGAGTTTTGAACAATTTATCCAGAATGGTTTTGTGTCACTTTCTAGTGAATTTTCCAATGCTATTCCTGTGAAGATTTTGCGAGACACGGGCGCGTTCCACTCTCTTTTGTTGGCAGATACTTTGCCGTTTTCTGGCTCTTCATTTGCAGGCAATAATGTCCTGATTAAAGGCGTAGATTCTGTCAATTATACACCCGTTCCGCTCCATAACGTTCATCTATCTTCCGACTTGATTTCTGGACCTGTTACGGTGGGTATTAAAGGTAGTTTACCATTTGAGAGTGTTCAGTTACTTCTTGGTAATGATCTTACGGGAGATACGGTCGGGGTTAACACGATTGTAACTGACAAGCTTTGTTTGGATCAGATCCATGATCCAGTTGAAGACGAAATTCAACGTTTGTATCCTGCTTGTGCAGTTACTAGAGCCATGAGTAAATTGGCTGAGGAGTCTGAAAAGTCTCTTAAAGATGACATCATCGATGATGTTTGTTTGGCCGACACCTTTGTGTGTTTAAATGATGAGGCTGATAAGCCACATTTTGATAGCAAATTGGAATGTTCTAATGGCAAAATTTCAAAATCACACCTGGTTAATCCAAGTTGTTTGACAGGACAGTAGATGAATGTGATGTAACTCAAGAGCATGTGTGTTACTTTTGTAAGAATGATGTTCTTATGCGCAAATGGCGACCGCCAGATGTGTCACCTGATGATGAATGGGCAGTTAAGTATCAGATTGTAGTACCAAATTCATAGCGTTCAGATATCCTCAGATTAGCCCATGAAAGACCTCTTTCATGCAATTTAGGTGTTAATAAAACATATTACAAAATTCTAAATCATTTCTATTGGCCGAATTTAAAGAAAGATGATAGGGAATTTTGTAGGTCATGCCACACATGTCAAATGGTAGGAAAACCAAACCAAACCACACCAAAGGCCCCTCTACAACCGATCCCTGCATTTGAGGAAACATTTAGTAGGGTGATTATAGATTCTGTTGGTCCATTACCAAAAAAAAGTCAGGCAATCAATACATGTTAACAATCATGTGTGCTTCAACCCCTGTGGCCATTCCTTTACGGAATATTAAGGCAAAAACTATTGTTAAGGCCTTAGTTAAGTTTTCACACTTGTCGGCCTACCCCAGTCTGTTCAGTCTGATCAGGGATCTAATTTCATGTCAGGAATCTTTCAACAAGTCATGCATGAATTGGGAATAAAGCAGTACAAATCATCTGCATACCACCCAGAAAGCCAAGGCGCATTAGAAAGATTTCACCAGACATTAAAGAACATGATTAGGACTTACTGGCTCTGTCAGTATGTCGGCACCTCTTCGCACTTCCCTTATATGTGTTGTAATTTTTACCTGTATATGGCGAGATTCTGCTGGTGGACGTTTCGTCCCCGAGGCCCGCCCCCTGTACAGACCTTTTGGTCTTTGATATATGTTGGCATTTGTGGGAAGTTGATGCTGGGTCGACATCGGGCCTTACAGACTAGTCTCTTGTGTTAAATGCCGTCATTTTCATCTGACGACGATACAGTTCACCAATCCCCAGTGTAGGAGTTGTCACAGCGAAACAGCTCACCAATTACCAACATACGAGTTGTCAAGAGCATTTCCATCATAGCTCTCTAGATTTGTATCTAACACCGCTTATGCCGGTGCTAGGGGCCGTGTGGTCATATCATCCAAGTTGCCACATGAACAGGTACAATAAAAGCGTACCTGAGATACGACACATATCACGAATCGTTAGATTCTTGGTATGTGCTTTAGAATAGGTTAACCGGAAGACTATACTGTGAGGTCATGTGGCTCTGTCAGTATGTCGGCACCTCTTCCCACTTCCCTTATATGTGTTGTTATTATTGTTTTGACACCGAGAAAGACTGGGATGAAGGCATACATTTGTTATTGTTTGCTGTTAGAGAGTCTGTTCAACAGTCTTTAGGCTTCAGTCCATTTGAATTAGTCTTTGGTCATACAGTTAGAGGACCACTTAAACTGCTGAAGGAAAAGTTCCTAGACAGTGATCTTGATTCATGTAATCTCTTACAATATGTGTCGGACTTTCGCACCAGGTTGACTAAAGCACTTGATTTCACCATGTCAAATTTAAAGTCAGCACAAAAATGTATAAAATAATCTATGATAAACATGCCCTTAAACGAAGTTTCAAACCTGGTGAGAAGGTACTAGCTTTTCTGCCTATTCCTAATAATCCACTTAAGGCTAGATATTATGGTCCTTATGTCATTGAAAAGAAATTAAGTGACCTTAATTATGTAATTCAGACTCCTGACAGGCGTAATCACAAACAGTTATGTCATGTAAATATGTTAAAGTTATACATAGAGATAGCACTAACAGTACTGTACACCCTGTAAGTGTAGTTAGTTCTGACCCTGATAATAATGAAACTTGTGAAGAGCCCATGACAGCGGCGAAATTACAGAACTCTGACATTCTACTTAATTTGGATCCCAAGTTGTGTCATCTTGAATCAGCACGTCAGGAAGAACTCTGCTCAGTCAATATGAACATTTGTTTCCCGACATTCCTACTCGGACTGATAAAATTTCACATGACGTCAATGTCGGAGATACTAATCCAGTGAAGCAGCACCCATATCGTTGAATCCCATTAAACAAAACTATCTGAAAAAAGAGATTCAGTATTTATTGGACAATGACTCCATTGAACCAAGTAATAGTAACTGGAGTTCACCTTGTATCCTCCAAAGCCAGATGGCAGTTACAGGATGTGTACTGACTACAGAAAGGTGAACACATTGACCAAAACAGACACATTCCCTATTCCACGCATTGACGATTGCATTGATGAAGTGGGAAGTGCCAAGTTTGTGTCAAAGTTTTATCTTCTGAAAGGATTTTGGCAAGTTCCACTGACAGATCGTGCGAAGGAGATATCAGCATTCGTCACTTCGGATGTTCTGTTCCAGTACAAAGTCATGCCATTTGGAATGAAAAATTCTCCAGCCACGTTCCAGCTTCTCATCAACCGTCAACTTCTGGTTTGGAAGGATGCGAGACTTACATTGATGACGTCATTGTCTACAGCGATACATGGGAAGATCAACTACAGAGAATCCGCACACTGTTCAATCGATTAAGTGACGCCAAGCTGACAGTCAACCTTGAAAAAGTGAATTTGGATATGCACGTGTGACATTCTTGGGTCATGTTGTAGGTCAGGGTCAAGTAAAACCTATAGATGCTAAGGTTAGTGCTATCTCGCTATTTCCAAGACCAACGTGTAAGAGACAACTGATGCGTTTCTTGGGTATGGCTGGTTACTACAGAAAATTTTGTCCAAATTTTTCAGATATTACTGAGCCTTTAACTCAACTCTTAAGAAAAAGGGTAACTTTTGTTTGGACCGATGAATGTGAATCAGCTTTTGAAAGCCATACTCAAGAGCGTGCCAGTTCTTTCAGCACCAGATTTTGATTCACCTTTTAAACTGGCTGTAGATGCTAGAGATGTTGCTGCTGGTGCCGTTTTGTTACAAGAAGGTATATTTTCATGTAAATTTGACAAACATCAGAGAAATTATTCTACAATTGAGAAAGAGAGTTTGGCAATGATATTGGCTTTACGACATTTTGATGTTTATGTTATTTCTTCATCGTTGCCAATTACTGTATTCAGTGATCACAATCCACTTGTTTTCGTAAGTAAGATGAAAAACAAAAATCAAAGATTGTTGAGATGGAGTTTGGTGTTACAAGAATACAATATGGAAATCAGACATATTAAGGGCAAAGACAATTTGACTGCTGATTGTTTGTCTCGCATATAATGTACATATGTTTGACAACATTTTTGCTGTTGTGATATAGATTTTTTTGCAATAATGTTAATGTTGAATTGTCAAGAAAGTTCCAAGTTTGAAACTTCCTTTTTTTAAGAGGGGGAGTGTCATGGTATTGTAGTCTATTATTAGACAGGATGCTTCTAGAATATATGACGCAAGCTTGTTTACGTGGGTTAATCACTTCAATCATTCTAGAAGATTATTATACATTGTATCTAAGCCAGATGATGTAATGCATATTCGAGAGGCTTCTTGATTTGGTAGAATGTACTGGAATGCCGCATAAAATATAAATAGCGTAACACTCAGTTATTCGAGAGGGAATTCAAACTGGATTTATGTGGGTGCGTTATACTGCGTTACCTTTGCTGCGGACTTCTGGATTGTATACTCCTGTGAATTGACTTTTGGCTGCTGTGTAATCTACGTGATTGAACTGTCGGAAATTGGACATTTATTTGGACTCTAAACAACCGAGCAGTGTACGTTGGACTACCAAAATACAGAAAAGTGATTTGTGCACGTCGGCACGGATTGTGAAGTATACACCGGTATAGCATTGAACAGTAAGACTATATTTCACATTTATTTGTTGTATTGACCTTACTTAATTTGTATATGATTTTAGTATTGTGAATAAATAGGGACAGGGACGATTCCTCATTTTACATACACCCACCCATGACTCGATCGCCCTGGAGGAGCGCTTCACTTTGACACCTCCCTCGGCCCAATCGGTCTACTAGGGGCTCCTGTCGAAACGAAAACCCGCGTATTTGGGATTGCTTTCTGTCCGCGACCTTGTCACCACCAGACCGCATCAGCGCGGAGGAATACATCCCCCAAAGGTCACGTGACCGGAGGTGTCGGAACTATAATGAACTTGACCTGAGCGGTGACCTGCGCAATAAGGAAAAATTGGTGTAATATTCGCCTGGCCAGTAAATTCCTCAAATCAAAATTCTTTAAGACTCTTCTTTTCTATTTAATTGTTTATTTATAAGGGGCCCCGGTAATGGACGACACGTCCTGGGTGGAGGAGAATACATTCGGATTGTATATAAATTTCTGTGAGGGGTTTACAATTAAAACACATATAAGGGAAGTGGGAAGAGGTGCCGACATACAGACAGAGCCACATGACTTCACAGAAAAGTCTTCCGGTTAACCTATTCTAAAGCACATTCTAAGAATCTAACGATTCGTGATATGTGTTGTATCTCAGATACGCTTTTATTGTACCTGTTCATGTGGCAACTTGGATGATATGACCACACGGCCCCTAGCACCGGCATAAGCGGTATTTGATACAAATCTAGAGAGCTATGATGGAAATGCTCTGACAACTCGTATATTGGTAATTGGGCGCAATTAATTTTAATTGCGCGCAATCTAGGTTACAAAGCGCGCATTGTGATATGTGGATTGTCCGTTTTGTTGGGGGATTAAATTATTATATTTAGTTTGCGATGTGATTGACTCTGTCTCGGTTATCTCCTCCTTAACATTAACTTACGAACCTGGGCTGGCCTGGCGCTCCAGAAGTGACGCTTGTTACATTGGTATTGTGACTCCCGTTACATTTTGGTTCCGTGACCAGGATATCTGAGATGGCATCTGGGATTGGGGAGAGGGTATTTGTGGAAGACTTAAAACTACAAGACTCAGTCATGCATGACGTCGACTTCGGAATTGAAGGAAAATATATACCCTTAAGAAATTACCCGGGGGAATTTAGATCGTCAGCTTTACCGACTGGAGGGGCCAGGCCTAAATTATCAGATAGGACATTTATGCTTGGTTAGGGGTTAACTCACGATTCTCCAATTAAAAGTGAGGAAGATAAAAGGTGGGATCGAATTGAAAAATGCATAGATCAGCAGATGTCTAGGTTGGATGGGGCGGTCAAACTAATGGGTAGTCGGCAGTCAGATCGGCCAAATCGGTCTGAATACGGCCTGATAGAGAACACCCCGGGTAGTGAATTCATTCCAATAATGAATAGGACACATGGGGGAGGGGAAAGCTTGTGTAGACAGGATAGAAATGAAGGCAGACGTCCAATGGATTTGACTAGGCGTGAGAAAGAACCGGACAAATTCGACGGACATGGGGCAGAATGGAAAGATTTCATTGTTCATTTTGAACAAGTATCTCTGTGAAATGGCTGGTCGCCAACTGAAAAGGCCCAGCAGTTAACCATGTGCTTAAGGGGAGATGCACAGAAATTGTTAGGAGATTTAGCACCAGATATTTTGACTTTGATGGTTTAGTAACTATTCTCGTAAAGCGGTTTAAACCTCAGGAACGTGAAGTGGCACATCGTTGCGAATTCCGTGCGCGCAGGCGTCGGAATAGTGAAACATCAGCTGATTTTGGCTATGCCCTAAGGCGCCTTGGGTGTCTTGCTTTCCCAGAAATACCTGCAGAATGCAGAGAAGTAAATGTATTGGAGCAATTCATTAATGGGATCGGTAGTGCTGAGATGAAAGAGCATATCAGTTTTCATCACCCCAAAACTCTGGAGACTGCAGTAGCTCATTCAGTCGAATTCGAAACGGTGAAAGGATTGAACAATCCTGTGCCAAAACCTAAAGTTGGGAGTATTGTAGAAGAAGGGGGTGTTAAGGTAGTTAGCACAGATGGTTCTGAACACGGTCAAATAGAGGACACACCATTCGATCGGATTCAGGCAGCGCTGGATAAACTGGTTACGTCATTGGAAGGACAGTTCAAGAAACTGTCCAGCGAGATTAGAAGGGGAGGTAATGCCGGAGGGAATCGGTCGTGGAAAGAATATTATGTCTGTCATAGGCGGGACCATCTTTCTTATGACTGCCCAGATAGATACCAACCCACTGAGCTAAAAATAGATTTTATAGGCCAACAATCTAGTCAGCAGTTAAACTAGAACGGGTTGTGTCTGAGGCCGAAGGTTCAGCCCCATATGTAGCAGATGTCAAGGAAAGGTCATGCTTGGGTGTAGGAGCGGTTACGCAATCTTGTTTATTTGCGGTTGTTGGAGTAGAGAATAGCTTCCACGAGATGTTGGCAGATACGGGATCAGCGGTGAGTTTGGTGTGGTCTTCTTTGTACGAACAGATAAGCGGGGAGGTTCCGAGTTTGGAGGAAACTAGTGTTGTCTTAAGTACTGCGGATGGAAGCGCTCTAGTTGTTAAGGGGAGAGTCGAGTTGGAGTTAAAGCTAGGAGACCATGTTTTTGTACATGGATTTACAGGAATGTTGGATATAGATTTCCTAAAGCGGTACGATTTGGACGTTAGTGTATCCAAGGGAAGTTTGGTTATGGGTAGGCAAGATATTCCCTTAAAGAGGACGGGAATCGGTCAGATGCGCGAGGGTGAAACTGCCTTCCAAAGTTATTATCCCTCCTGAATCGGAAATACTTATTAGGGGTTACGTGGATGGCCAGATCCGGGCTGGCTGTATATTTATGGCAGAGCCATTGAACAGTTTGGATAGGAAGGGCTTGCTGATGTCTCGCGCAATAGTCGATACTGAAGAGGTAGTCTTGTCGGTTGTCAACATGACGAACCAGCCAATATTTGTTAGGAAGAATACTAGCATATCTAGTCTACAAGTGGTGACGGAGGTGCCGGATACGGTGGAGGCAATGTCCAATGGGGAGAAATTGAATGTCCCGTCTCACTTAAGGCCACTCTTGAACGGAGCATCTGGAAAACTCTCTGTTAAACAGAAAGAGCGTATATCACATTTCCTTGGAGAATTTGAGGATGTTTTCATGGGGGTTGATGGTAAACCAGGGCGAACGGGTATTGTTAAGCACAGTATTAACACTTGTGAGGCCAAACCTATCAAACTACCTCCGCGCCGTACACCTCTTGAACAGTGGGAGACGGTGGGGAGAGAAATTACTTGTAGGCTAGAAGAGGATGTCATCGAACCTAGCAGTAGTCCCTGGTCCTCGCCTATTCTATTAGTGGCAAAGAAAGACGGTTCTACTAGGTTCTGTGTAGATTACCGTAGGCTTAATGCCGTTACAGTGAAGGACGCTTATCCGTTGCCTCTCATCGACGATTCATTAGATTCTCTGGCGGGGGGCCTGTTGGTTTAGTACCCTTGATCTCGTGTCCGCATATTGGCAGTGTGAAATGGATGAACGAGATAAGGAGAAAACGGCCTTTCAGCCCATAAGGGCCTTTATCAGTTTAAAGTTTTGCCTTTTGGGCTATGTAATGCTCCCGCAAGCTTTGAGATATTGATGGAACTAGTCCCCAGGGAATTGCAGTGGGACCGTTGCCTGTGCTACCTGGATGATATCATTGTCTTCGGAAAAACTTTTGAGGAATCTCTCGAATCTTAGAGCTGTTTTTTTCGGATAAGAGAGGCTAACCTAAAGTTAAAATCGCCAAAATGCTCACTTTTCCAACAGGAGATCCACTATTTAGGACACGTAGTTTCAGGGTCCGGTATCAAATGTGACTCAAGTAAAGCTGAGGCTGTTGCTGAGTGGCCTGAACCTTCAAATGTTGCCAAAGTACGAAGTTTTCTTGGGTTAATAGGTTATTATAGACGTTTTGAGCCTGATTTCTCTTCCATGGCAGGACCTTTAGTTCATTTGACAAGAAAGGGAGTGAAATTTCGATAGTCGGATACTTGTAGAAAGGCGTTTGAAAGATTAAAGCAACTTTTAGTTGCTGCCCCGGTTCTCGCCTATCCCATGATGGACGGAGGATTTATACTTCATACCGACGCCAGTATGTGTGATATAGGAGCCGTGTTGTCCCAAAGTCAGGATGGGGAAGAGCGTGTTATAGTATATGCCAGTAAAATCCTCAACAAACATCAGAGAAGATATTGTACGACATATAGGGAATTACTCGCTGTGGTCACTTTCGTCAAACATTTTCCACACTATTTGTGGGGTCGACCCTTTTTGGTGAGGACAGATCATGCCTCTTTAACCTGGCTGCGAAATTTCAAAAGTCCAGAGGGAATGATAGCCCGGAGGATATCTGTGCTTGACACCTATGATATCGTTTTGCAATATCGTAAGGAAGGGCTCCATGGTAATTGCCGACAGCCTCTCACGACAGCCTCATAGAAAGTGTACGCGTGAGGAATGCGCGGATTGTGTTTAGGTTAGTGTGGGTAGAGCCCATCCTTCGGAAGGTATTATGATAGGAACAGTTGTGGCTAGGGTGCGTATCGGATATAATACCCATCTAATCTGGACCCCACTCTCTTATTACCATGATGGAGACTCATCCCTATGCGCCTCGCATTTTACGGCATGCTCGTGAGGGCTATATATTATTTAGCTAGGGTTTGCGGTGTTCGTTCGCGCTTACCAGTTGACCCAGTTTGCGATGTTCGGTTGACCTACTTGCGGTGCTGTAGGTCAAGGGGTCGAGATCGTCTATTTACAATAGTAGTACAGAGGACCTGGTATTGGTGATGCATTTCTGAAAAGGGGTTGTTTGGAAAGGGCAAAGAAGGAACACTGGGTCGCGCAGCTTTCCATGGTCGTCTAGAGGTAAGAGTTAAATCATGTACGTACCGTGTAGAGGACGAGGCTATTTTCGGCGCGGGTCGAAGAAAGTGGCACGGAGCATCTATACCGAAAACTGCAATGAGACTTATCTATGTTACGTCTGAACCTGATTCAATAATAGACCAAACTCGTTTCCGAGAAAATAGGATTTAACGCGATGTATAATACAATTATTGCATTCCAACACTACAGCATTTTTAATGTCATTGCAAAGCTACAACAAAGCGTGAATTTGAATATACCAACGGCATCATCAAGGATTTATCACGACGGAAGTATGGTTATAGCTAAGAACTGTGTGATCGATGAGAAGCTACCGATCAAATAAATGGTAGTGTGGGATTAAACTGAACAACATTGACTTGATTAGAGACCGATGCTTTGATGGAATTATGGCATAAACTCGTTCACTGTGTATGATCCTCCGGAACATTTTTCTTATTATCGAACTAAAACTGTTACGAGCGAAATCAACATTTTGAAATACCGAGAACCAATCAAGCACATACCTTCTTACCGTGTACTCATATGTGATATTCTTCCACGAACGGCACACTATCATTGAGGTTGGCTGAAGGGGAATAAGTTTCTTTTGATAGTCCGCGATATAGATCGAATGCGCGAGTCTATCACAAAAATATCGGGTCGTGTAACAGAAAAACACGGTTAACTGCGCCTTCACTATGACAGGTTAAGAGATATGAAAGACGAGAACAAGAAATAATGTACACAATGGTTTTTATTCATCAACATAACATTCACGTACATACAAGATCGACTCACAAGTATTATAAGTGAAGGTATTTAAGCAATATACAAACAAATACGAACTGATCTCCATACCCGACCAGATACCCCCCTGACGGTTTGTCTCCTCCAGTATCCGACACAATCTCCCTAACAGTTAACCCAGGTCTAGCAAGCATCAGATTCGACATTCAATGTTCAGTCGTCGCTATATAGCTGAAATATTGCTGAATGCGACGTTAAACCTCAATTCTCTCTTACCAATGTTCAGTGGTCGTATAGAAAAGATTTCCGCGTCCATAATCGAAATACCTATTTCGTATGACCGCATCAATTCCAAAAGTGAATAAAATAAAAAGTAATAACCCGAACCCCCATACCCTAAGCCAAACATATACGATTCCATGCTTTAATCCAGGGGCAGGTCTCCCGGAGAATTATTAGGGCTAGCTGTCTCCAAACCTTTACTATTGAAACGAAACAGGAGATAGGTGGATAAATGAGTCAGACCGTTTATACCGATTAGCATTATTGCCTTGCCATGGAAGCCCAGAACAGAATCGAGTGGAATTCATTTCAATACATGTATACGCACTATATAAACACATGTCAGACTAACGGTATTGTTAACACTGCATATGCTACAGGCCTGTATATATTGTTTAACAATCGAATGGTCTATACGATGCTGGTACAGAACTTTTATGTTTTAACACCATACTGCGACGTAATCCCCTCGACCTGGGTGCTTTCACCATGTGGTATGGGATATTACGCATACTGAATTTAATGTTCGACATGGATGTTGTTACGATGCCCGCATGACGTCATATGTAGGTGACATATGACATTTTTCCAAGCGCGATTCTTATCTATCTCCGCTCACTGCAAAATCGCTGTAGCTTTTTTTATGCCCACACGAATTTTAGGCCCGTCACCACTGAGATGACCCGCATACCCTACTATTCCATGTTGTATGGTCAGAAATTGGTCAGTTCGAGGTGAAAACGGGACGACCATTTTGCTGCATCGGTTCCCGGCCTATACTACCTTTGTCTTGAGATTATTGACACATAAGATTAAAGGCGAATGTAATTTGTATAGCCTAGATGAAAAAGCATGTCGCGCATGTGTGTTATAGTTTCCAAAATTAAAATTGAGTTACCTTCCCTTATCCTAACAATAGCCATCCTCGCGAGCCAGTATATCGATCGATCTATTGCGAGGATTTAGGATTTACCCGGACTTGTGAAGATGAACAATAGCATCTGTGGGGAAACACGACGCTTCACAAATTATACCTACGTCGCATACTTGATTCCGATTGGAAT
Source organism: Hanleya hanleyi (assembly GCA_036873755.1). Taxonomy (NCBI): domain Eukaryota; kingdom Metazoa; phylum Mollusca; class Polyplacophora; order Lepidopleurida; family Hanleyidae; genus Hanleya; species Hanleya hanleyi. The sequence continues at coordinate 27,633 of JAVTVY010011016.1, read as the reverse complement.
GAGTCTGTAAACCTGAACCGGTTTTACCCCCGAGCTTAGACTGGATGAGTCTCTATTTCATATGTACTATTTAATAATAATAACATGATCTTTAATAAATATATATACGTTTGATAAGTAAATGAATAAAATAAAAAGCAAATAAAAAAATCTGATCCTGTGTTCTGAGACGTGTTTCCACTACTTCGATCTTCAATTTTTCAATTGTCTTTCTGTTCCATACGTCACTTCTAACACCACCCCCCCCCCCACCCACACACACAAACACTTTCACCCAATACACATGGATGTTCTTGAGTGCTACCTCATAGCTTTGTGTCCGTGATCTGGACTTATTTTATTCTGTTTGTGGACAACGTGATATGTAATAGTTCTATGAGTTATTGACGTATAACTTCAAGTAAGAAATCAAATATTGGCTCTGACGAGAGTCGACCCACATCCTCTGTAACACCAGCCGCCTGACCATACAGGCCTGGAGCGCTAGGACCACGACTGGTTAAATGAACGTAGGGCTTGGCTCATGTATGGAGTCACAATACTCTCTCTGATACTGTGACCAGTGGCACCCAATCTGCCGAACTAGATAAGTATGCCGACAACAACTGTCTGAACGCTGATCAGCAGATTCGCCCAGGTTCTTAACGTACACCTGACAAAGCTCATACCACAAGTGCTCCTATGCCATCCTCGAACAAAATGTTATACTGCCTCAAAGAAGGCGGTCACTTTGGGTCTAGATGCTTTTTCACACTTATAGTATCAAACTCTGCGCACCAGAAGCTACGGGATTCCACCACAAATTTCAACTGCACTTTCACAGAGCACATCTCGTACTCACCCCATCGAAACTTTACTCCTTTTTGGGGCTCGTGAAATCCCCAGTGTGTTTCGTTGTAGTATGCGATGCCATTGTAATTTAGGCCTACCTAGCATACCACTTAATCCCCGACGCCCATGTTTGAACGTTGTATACAAGGCTCTAGTTGCTCCATTTCACAATCTGGGAATACACTGAAAGAAAGTAACTGACCCCTCTGATAACTATGATTGACCAGTGCAATTCACAGTATAAAAGATACCGCAATTCCACACGCCAAAGTAATAGCGTTAAGGCCCTGTCACACTCACCCGCGATCACGCTGGCGCTCCCACTGCGACCTGAAAAGTATGAAAGCGTGAGGCAAAGCGCAGTAAGGTCTCTGAGAACGATTTGGTGACGCAGTGGAAACTGTCAAGGACGGGAGAGGGTCGCCATGAGCTACCTTGAGCGCCAAACCTCGGCGCTTGTTTTGTGCATGTGTGTGGGTCGGCGCTCTGACGAGAACGGTGTAATGAGGCAGTACAGTCGCTATGGCAGAGCAAATCGAACTACATGAGCATATCGTGGACGTAGCAACAACGCATAGAAGCGACTTGGGGTCGCAGAAATCGTCCCCTGCGACTGGTGTGCGACTGCTGTGCGCTAATTGGGCTCTCAATACGTGCCTCTTGCGTTCTTATTGCGCTGCTACTGCACTTCTACTATACGCTTTGTGGGCTTGTTTGCGCTCATTCTACGTCCACACTGCGCTGCCATTGAGACTATGACGCTCGTTATACGTCCAACGCGTTGTTCCGACGTTTGCAATAGGTTCACAGTGCGTTCTTATTGCGATCCCACTTCCACTGACCCCCCACACACATTTTGGTATTAATACAGCTCCATCGTCTATACACAATCAGTGTCCATCTGCTCTTGACCATGGCCGCAGGCAAGCAGAATGTGCGGACTTCTTGGTTTTTGGCCTGCTGAAAGTAGACTGATGCCCTGGTCGCAGGAGGCTCTATTTTTATATACGCCGCACATGCGCAATGAACGAGTTGCAAAGGTATTGAGAGCGTAGTGAGAGCGCAGCGGCAGCGACTTGGACGCACTGAGAGCGCACTGAGAGCACACAGAGCGCAGTGGGAGCGCATTGAGAGCGCACTGATGATCAAACTGGGAACGCATAGGGTCGCAGTGAGAGCGTAATAAGCGAGTCAAGAACGTACTGTAAGCTACTGTAAGTTACCTGGTGTCATGGATTTCACAATTTTCAGCGATGTCACTGCGCTTTGGTGAAAAATTTCAAAGTCCGGGAGCGCAAAGCGGTCGACGGCTGATCGCAGTAGAGTGTGACAGGGGTATTAGCTAAACTTAGATATCTTTCTTGCAGGTCGCTGTGCATTTAGTTCTGTTTTTCTAGTCGTAATCTCTTGTGGACATCAATGTGCACCACCAACGTTATAGAAATACAACAGCACAGTCATAAGTATCGTTTACCTGCTATTTCTTCCGATGCAGCTCACCAATCCCCAGTGTACGAGTTGTCACAGCGACACAGCTCATCAATCCCCAGTGTACAAGTTGTCAGAGCATTTCCATCGTAGCTCTCTAGATTTTTATCTAATACCGCGTAGGCCGGTGTCAGGAGCCGTGTGGTCATGTCATCCAAGTTGCCACATGAACAAGTACAATAAAAGCGTACCTGAGATGCAACACATATCACGAATCGTTAGATTCTTGGTATGTGCTTTGGAATAGGTTAACCAGAAGACTATACTGTGAAGTCATGTGGCTCTGTCAGCATGTCGGCATCTCTTCCCACATCCCTAAAATGTGTTGTAATTCCGTAATACCAAGAGGTTCGTCAGCTTCAGATACAATGCCATGTCTCGAATATAAGGACTGTCCACGGCATCCAGCGGAACAATTCCACTATTGTTTCTGGTTGACATATTACGAGTGGTATTTTAGAGGCCAAGAGTTGTCCGACCAGTCGGAAGAAGTAAAACCCAGGGTCAAAACAAACTGAAGTAGTGAACTTATTCACTGTTAGTTTCAGGAAACCTCACTAATTTGGTTCAGAAAATTTCGACTACAATGCGATCTTTGACTTCATTACGTGACTCTAGGAAACTTTACGGATACCGAGAAATTGACAGAAATTGAATATAAAACTTTATTAACAAAACGGAAATACAACAGAAACAAGAACAACAAGCACGGATACATGTATCGTATGAACGTAGACATAAATCAGGTATTTTCACTACCTAATTTCAGATATAAATCAGGTATCGGTAAGTCAATTTCCAAAACAAGAAAGAGATCTTAATCTATGTCCAATGTTAGACAATCTACGTCTGAATCGCCGGCACTGATTTCTCAGTCTTGTGGTAATCTTCTCTTTTGGTGGCGTTCTCAACGCCGTGTCATTGGAAGCCACTGTGGGTTGATTTAAGCGAGCATCGTTAGGAGCTGGGTTCTTCTTGCTCTGTGGACCGAAAGTACAGCATTCTGAAAATACAGAAGACATTATATTATATCACTAAATTTGTACACTAGCCTTAAAAATGTCATACAAGTTACAACAAACTTGAAATATCTTGTAAGAGTTTGAGGTCGGAAACTGTTTTATTTTGTTATGGTGGAAGATGGGTTTGGTTTCGGGCGTCACTCTGTATTGTCCCAGTGATCGTGGGGTATGTTCAGTCGAATAGTGCACAGATCTCGAGCAATCAGTATATGATATACCGATAGTCTAATGTTCAAATGTTAACGCTTGATTGTCTACGTAAAAGTATAATCATTTCATTGCTGAATTACCTTTTATCGGTTGGGGATCTGAAGTTGTTTTTAGCAGGCTGATGTTTGAGTCTGTCTCGGGTGTTAATGTGTTGTCCCACTGGTGGTTCTCATCATCTACAGGTCTGACTTCGACAACTCTGCATCGAGACACCTTCCGACATTTCTTCAACTCTTTCCTTCTTTCTGTCTGGTCATTCAGTTCCAAGCTATCATTCCCTACTCGTTCCGTCATGGACTTTTCCTCATCAACATTCCTCTCCACACATCTCTTCTCCTTCTTGATTTCAATAGGATCATTCTTCAATGGTCCATGTTCATCTTCCAACGTATTATCCCATTCAACACTCCCGTCCTCGGCTTTTGGCTTCACGTTGATTATCCTGGGACCTGTTGTCGGGAAATGTTCGAACCCATCGTCACCAGCCTTTTGTTCATGTACGTCAGTACCACTGCGGTCATTCTGGGATATTTTTGACCTGGTCCGTTTAGGTCTCTTATACTGCTTCTCTGGTTTGTCAGAGGTTTGTTCTTCCTGTCTTGTGGAGATTGGAACAGTATCTTTATCAGCTGACCGTGGAGTCCCACGAGGTGCCCTTGGTGTAATTTTCCGTTTGTTTCTTTCTTCCGCACAGTTATCAGGTCGTCTAGATTTAGTGCTGTTGATTTTGCTTTCAGAGACGGAATAAGTCTGACCTCTCACATTTACATTCGGTAACTCCGATGACGTGGTCTCAGAGGTCGGTTTTAGCGGTTTATGTCTGGATCTTCTCTTCTTAGGGTTGCCATCGTGAGTTGCCCCAAATGCTTCTTTTACCACCGGAATTCCCTCGTCTTTGGATTTCTCCCTTCCTTGACTAGGAAGATGAGTCGTATTATTAGCACGGCGAAGTCTTCGCCTTATTCTGTCAACGGGTTCATTTGTTCCTTGAGCTTTATAGCCTGAATGCAGTTTTTCTGACTCGTTGGCACCTCTATAAGGTACGACAATATCCGAGGAGGCATGTGAGACAGTGTTTGAAGAACACTGTCTAGTCGGCGATGGTTTGATGTCCAATGTCTCGATTTTACTGCAGCTGGTGAGTGGCTGACTTGAGCTGGGGAGTTTGCCTGCTGGCTTTATGTCGACATCCTGTTTGGTCTTGGACTTCACCATTTCGTCCTGGAACTCCTTCTTGATCATATCACATGTCACGATCACTGGCTTACGGGGAATTGATGCCTTCTTCTTCTCCTCCTTCTTTGTCTCTACTTTAATCCTGTCATCCTCCTTTTCTATCTGGATGTCTTGAACCTGCTTGTATTTCAGCTTCCGAGCAAGAAACAGATCCAGATTGTCAAGCTCCTCCATGCGAATTTCATTCGATGAAATGTCACGAATCCTCCGCCCATTGCATTCAACAAAATCGTTGACACAGTCCACCTTCTTAAAAATAATCTCCTCCTTGGTGACATCGTAAACTTCTATCTGAACTATCCCAAAGGAAACTTTTCGAATCTCTTTCCCTCGGCACGATAACTTAGGATCCCTCAGACAAGATTTTAGTGGCTTGATCGTCTTGTAAGTACTGTCACAGGTAGTATCAATGTCATTTGCAGCAGAAGATGCTCCATATTCTCTGATATAGGCATGTCCTAACTCTTCTGCGTTACTATTGACTACGGGGGACTTTTCCAGATAGGACACATCTGGCTGTGGTGGGTCAACTTCTTGGTCGACTTCCTGTGGCAGCAGACGACCTGTCCAGTAATCGCTGTAGTCGTATTTCTTTAGCTCTGCCAGGATGACCTTGGCGTCTTCCCAGTCTCTGGGCTCAATGTCTTTTGGACGTTTCATCATCCCAATCAACTCTTCGTCAGTCTGACTATGCTGGTCTTCTCTTAGCCAATCATCTGCGGCCACAACTACAAGATAATCGACAATATATGCCAACATTATCTTCAATTTACCGTTCTAGAAATCGCAATACATCATACATAGCTCCTAGAAAGAGCCATATTGAGAAGCTGAAATTGACTGGTGTAGAATTCCCATCCCATCTGTGTTGATTGCACTTTTGGCCCCACTTTTTATGTATCTAAAACAGATACATGTGGTAATGCTGAAGAAATTGACCGGCTCTGCGTCTTGCTGGCACAGTACAAGATAGAGTTCATACACGACAAGAAAGAGGTCTGAAACTTTCTTCTTTAGAGTGTCCAGGTGTCTGTGTTTTTAATGTTCGTGTACAGTTTCAGGTCTGATATGTTCAAGTTACATTTGTATTTATCTGAATTTATGCGTGTATTCGTTAATTTTCCAGTGGCACTACTTTGCTGCTCAAAATATGTCGTCTGCTCAATCACAGATTTGAGAGGGGCTCATTCTCAGTAGAACGCGTGTTCAGGCAGTAATTTAGTATTAAATAATACCAGTATGAGTGTAATTCATTTTAGAAAATAATGGGATATTTCACTTTGCCTGTATTCATTTACATTTTCGTGAAATATGTGTGTTGAGTTACAGTTTGGAATTTTTGCCATTTCAGCTTACCCCTCAAGACCCTCTCCATTATCTTTTTATGGTAAGTTTCTGAAATCCAGTGGCGTTCAAATCATTTACGTAATAATTCATGGGATGTTGCAAGCATTTTCCCGGATTTACACAACATATTACATGCACCCAAACTATAATTGTGCGTTTATAGTATACAGAGGCTTTATTTCTGAGTGATACAATGAATATAAAGCCAGTGTTCACTTGCTATATCATCTGAAAAAATGTATGAAACAATTAAAAGATTTATAAAGTGTGCATGAAATGAATCTATCCAACTTGATAATGCAAGTAAATTGTATTACAAACAACAATAAATTGTATTACCATTATACAACAACAACAAAATGTGTCCTTGCCCGCCGATAAGTGAAAGCTATGAGGATGAATAATATGAGAACAGTACAACATTCTTTCTGGGATCTGGACAAAAGCCCCCAGCGAACAAAAAAAAAACATGAACAAAAGCCCCAGTGGGCAAAAGCCCCATCCGACATTGGGTTCATGTCAGGGCAAAAAGATCGCAAGTTACGTGGATACCTTGTCAATTTTTTTGTATACCCCCCGCTTGTCCATCTGGCTGTCTTTGTGTCTGTTTGTCTGTCCGTTCGAAATTTATTTCCGGGCAATAACTTGAGAACTGTTCTTCTCAAATTTGGTATGCAATTTACCATGCCATGAGGTGTCGCTTGAGATTGCGTTTCATCCACTTGCGACGACAGGTAGCGCCACCTGCTGGTAAAATCTGATATTCGTTCCCGGGTAATGTCTTGAAACCCACTTATCGGATTCTTCTCAATTCTGGCAAACATATAACATGCCATGAGATGTTGCTTGGGTGGCAAAATCCAAAATTCATTTCCAGGCGATAACTTGAGAATCGTTAATCAGATTCTTCTCAAATTTGATGTGTATATACCATGAGGTGTCGCTTGGAATTGTGATTCACTCATTTGCGCGGACAGGTGGCGCAACCTAGTGGCAAAATCCAAAATTTGTTCCCGCTTATAAACTTGAGAATCGTTCAATGTTTTCTTCCCAATTTTTTTTATGTATGTATGTATCCACTTGCAACTACAGGTGGTGCCACCTGGTGGCAATATCTGATCTGATTCGTTTCCGGGCAATAAATTGAGAACCACATATCGGATTTTTCTCAAATTTGGTATGCATATAACATGTCATGAGATATGGCTTGGAATTGCGTTTCGCTCAACTGCGCTAACAGGTGACGCCACCTACTGGCAAAATCCAAAATTCATTTCCAGGCAATAACTTGAGAACTACTCTTCGGATTCTTCCCAAATGTGATATGTTTTATACCATGTCATGAGCTTGGGATTGCGTTTCGCCCACTTGTGCTTACAGGTGGCACCAGTTATTTCCGACAAATATCCAGAGGGTAGTTTTTTTATGGTTGTATTTACACATTTCTTTCTCAAAGTTTCGCCAAAACTATGAACATGGAGTCAAAAAGTTGTTTTATGCAAATTGTGTTAAACTGCTGCATCGGTTTGCCAGAAAAGATGGCTATATTTGGTCTGGACAAAAGAAAAAAAGGCAAAGAGCCTCCCTCCCGCATCTTTTTTTTTCTTCAAAACAGTGCCTGTGAAGCTAGATATTAATTTTATCAAGCCCAAAGTTTCAATCAGTGGTTCATACAAAAGCGTATACAAATGTCATAACTATACTATGCTTCCAAACTCCTACACCCATAAGAACATCTTGAGCTGGACTGTTAAGGGACTGAGGGGTTGTACCACCTCTGGTGCCTCATGTCAGAAAAATAGTTGCAGAATGGTACGAATAATCAATATTATAACTTAGAAGGCTCTGTGAATTTTCCATTATAGCTCTGTTAATATTCCGGCATATATTTATGCTCACATTTGCAAAAACTGACATCGCAAAATTCTAATTCCATTGATCAATTCCCGGAATATCAGTTTTAGACTTCAACTCCAATAATGTTGTAGCACGCTTGTATTTTTCTAGCTTGATCAAAATCTTTCTCTAATACCATGTTGGTGGAGGGAAAGACTCAGTGGGTTTGCTTATACCATTAGGCAAGTCATTACATATTGATGGGGCTGGTGCCCCAGAGTGTTTTTCATATGGCCTGGTAAAAAGAAGTGCTAATAATTTAGTTCAATTGAAATCAGCCCTGCTGTGAGCAATTCAGCGCAGATATTACTTCCAGTCCTATCAAATCAGACTATTTGATAGAATTTCTGTATGCAAGGCCTGTTAGACATAGATACATATAATAGCCTATAGGCTTTAGTTGTATTCTAATCTCCATTCAATTTCGAGCCATTACGCTATATAGGCACCACCCTTTGAATACCAATTAATCTTGGCCTATTACACTGCAGGCTGCGCTCTTTTAATACTAATTTCCATCCAATCAAGGTCCATTACGTTACGAGCACATCTCTTTGGATACTAATACTCTAGGTTCATATACACTATAGGCTCTGTTCTTTGAATACTAATTCCCATCCAATCCACCTCGATTACTCTCTACGCTTCGTTCTTTGAATACTAATTCAGGGATACTAATTTCCATTCAATCTAGGCCCATTACACTATAGACTCCGCCTTTTTAATACTAATTTCCATCCCGTCTAGGTCCATTACAATATAGGCTCGACTCCGAATGCTACCTTCAGAGGGCAGAACGGATTGCATGAACTTTGCCCATGAGCGCATATCCATTTAAATTCATTTGTGTGGCATATGCATATATGCACATAAATAAAGAACATACATGTATGCAAGATTTACACAACCAAACACACACACACACGCGCGCACACCTTTGTGAACGTATTATGTATCCAGATTTTCGTCCCTTGATAATTGGACAGAAATATTTTGCAGCTCCGCCCCCATTCCTAGCACAACCCACAAATAGTAATGTTATATAAAAAACAAATATGAAAAAAGCTTCCCAGATGGCCACCATATTATCATTGAAAATACTCACCTAACATGGCGGCCCTCAGTTTCGCAATTCTGCGGCTTTCTTTCTCCTCTTCTCTCTTTCTCTGTCTCTCCTCGTCACTGTCATAACTAACACGATCTTCCTCCATGTCTATCTTTGTTGATCTCGGAATTTAACAAACTGTTGGAAGAAAGTTAGCGGAAACGTATGAGTTTGTCTCGAATATTTGGAAACTGCACTATATGCACAGAGAATACATGTGTCATTACGGCCCATTGTCTCCACATCAATGAATCAGGAGTTCGTTACGTTAGCACTGAAACTCGGCAGACACTGGGGCACTTCATTACTTACATCCTGGCGATTGTGGTTTGGCTGCATATAGCAGGCTTGATAATTGACGTAATTAGCTAATTAATTGTGATATCTGTCATTTGCCATCTTCTTATAATATAGGGACAGTTATGATTTATATTAAGAAAACGAATGACAAATATCACAATTAATTAGCTAATTACGACCGACAATCCCCGTACTTGCATTGTCTCAATTTTAAATATTTTGCCATACGGTATATTGATACAGTATAATGTATTACACGGACTATATATACAAAATATTAGATACAAAATGCATGTTTCATATGCTATTTCGTCACCACTGAACATTAAGATTGGAATTCACAGCCTCTCGTCGTGGAAACGCTGGTCAAATAGTGACCATATCTTATTTGACCAACGATCATCGTCAAGACAGTTGACCAAACATATTCAGTTAGTAGTTGGACGTAAGTCTCGTTGACAAATGGAACCCTTAATCTAAACAAGAGGTAACATTGACCAAAAGATAACCATACATTTTTTATTTGTGCATATGTCTGGCTGACAGAACATCAATAGTACAAGATTGACTAGTTCCTTGTTACCGGTATACACATTGTTCTGGTTGAAAGACTCATCATTCCTGGTCATGATACGGCTGACAAAACCGACGGAGTACTAGTATACAGACCTGAGGATGGATAACCTAACCAATGATCACCATAACCAGCGGATGAACAGAACATTGGTGTAGAGTTGTAATGGTGCATTGGTTTGACGGATCGTCATTATTTAACCCTCCAATCCTAACTGTCTAAAGATTAGGCCTATTATTAAAAGACAGTTGCCTCAAATGCCTAAACCTGAGACTGGAAGGCAGAGCTTTCCTAATTAAGATGGTGACCCACTCCAGAGGTCACAAGACAATGGAGCTAACCGCAGAAAATGCCAGATTGAACATTTATATGTAAAGATGAGCGTATAAGATGTTGTTATACATTACCTGAAGGATTCACAGCTCAACAGAAACCTTGGAATTCTCTAAAGTTATCTCTTAAGGCGTATAACCAAGTAGCGATAACGATATGTCTTTCGTCAATATCACAGTCAACAAACGTTGATGTAGCCCAACCGGTCAACGTCGTAACGTCACAAAGGCGACGTCGCCTCCTCTAGCCAATCAGTCGCCGAGGATAGCTGATTGGTAACGGTGCCATTTTGACCTTTGACCTTCATCAGTGTTGGAATATTTCCACTTGTAAGCCAAACACTTTTTCTCGTTCCCTTATCGTAGCGTTGAACGCGAATCTGAATATTAATTTATGTTTTCTGTCTTCTTGAGTAGGCCTATAGTGCATATTTATTAATAATTGGTGCCCATGCCTATGAAAATTGAAACCACTAACGAAAGAATTTTTTTTTTTACAATCTGAGCCTTATAGTGTTTTGACATCGTTTTATTGAACATCAGGGTGCCAGTGTAACAAATGTAAGTGTGGCGTTTACCAGATAAATCTCTTTTTCTGTTTCGTTTGTGAAGGTAAGTCTGTATATCTTCAATTCTTCAACACTGTTTCAAACAGCGAAAATACCAAAGTCATATCCTGTAAACGCAATAGAATAGATCAAGGACTGGTTGCTTGTGAGAATAATGTAATTGAGTGGCCTGCATGCCTGTGACATGGTACTTCACATAGGCCCTGGAGGGCATTCAGTACCTGCCAAAAACAATGTGAATGCGTATTTTGTTTGATTGAAAAAAAATGTACACAGGAGCACAGTTGCCTGGCCTGTGGGATATTGCATGGTCGATGTCTACGTATAAATATTTTCAATAAATTATGAAAATTAATAAATATATAAATAGGCCTATATTTTTTTAATCGATTTTTTTTAAATCGATTTTTTCTAAGTGTATTTCTCTTTCATCTTTCATTCTCTATAATGTGAAGCCGAGTTACTACAGTTTTTAATTATCTACCATACCCTGTCCTCTATGACATAGAATAAAAGAGCTCTGTTTGTGGCGAAACATCATTTTGTAGTTTTTTTTTTTTTTTCCTTCTTACCATAGAGCAAGGCTTGAAAGGAAAAGACTCGCCTTATGTTGGTTTATGATAAAATTCAGATTTGTTTAGAACCAGTACCAGTGTGATGATGGCTAATAACGTCCTGGCATTAGTGTCCCTTCTCACATCCTTTTCTATTGCAATGTCCTAACAGGGTTAGTCAGTAGAAGACAGGAGCAGAACATTTTTAGCCACCAGACATTTTTTAATAGCCTCCAAATTGGTACCGGTATTCCTATAAATCAAAATCCTCATATTTTAGCTCAATGGATCAACGCCAATATATATATCCCGCTTTTGGGGTTGAAGAACCTTTTAACAACAATTTCGGTACGCTCATAAACAGCTTGTATCACTTACATCCCTACTCTCCTTGTTCCCTCTTGGAACCCCGGGGCTAGGCTTTGAATGATTGAATATGATTCAACGTCGCTTTCCAAAATATTTCAGTCGTATCATTTTAGCCATATCATATCATTTTATTTCTTTTCACATCACTCGTGCCTCAAGTCACCTCTGGCGACAAGCTGTCTGAGAAGCTGAGGCCCTAACATGTAATTCTTACCATGATCTGGAATATGCACAGCGACACCAGAAACCCCACGGGGTTCAACAAAATAAGTAATCCTGTGAAAATTACCGTAAATCATCAGTGAAATATTAAAATAATCGATCTAAATCGTAAGAAACAATGAAATTTCCCAATGCAACAGCCATTTTTGCGAAGAATGAAAAATTTGCGTCGTGTGAATAGCACATACTATCTTAATAAATTAATATCCTATCAATGCTACCCAATCGTACAAGGTCGCTAAAAGGGATCTTATGTATTTTAATTAAATTTCGTGTTCTGAGCGCCCATACTATGAATATTTAATAGCATTATGACATGATGGTCGCATCTAGACTAATCCACATGCAGTCGGGGAGAGCAGATATGGTCACCGTGTCTGTTTAACCCAATGTTTACACCAAATACCAGTCCATATATCTACCCCATATTATGGTGCCACAATGTCGGGACCGCGGCAACATGAAAACCCCCACCATAGTCCGGGAGCCAAACCCCAGTTTGAGCCTTGACGTGGAAATGGAGTCCACCTAACGTTTTTTGGTGGATTATATATCTCCTGTGTATGCAGATTCAGAATCCGGATGATGCCAGCCTGGCAACCTTGAGGAAATCAAAATATCCAAGATGACCGCCAGCATATTCAACATGACCGCTGTTTATCGTTTAGATTGGCCGCTATATGAAATTGAGCTATATATTTTTTGTCTACGAGTGCTCAAAAAATGGTGTATAGATTGATTAATACTTCATACCGGTACCACTTATAATACTACCTCCAACTTATCTCAACAGTAGTGGGGTGGAACTGACATCATTCTGCGCATGCGCAGTAGAAAAAGGGTATTTTAATGGACGTTTTTGGGATCGAGATGGCCCATAGCTGGCGTAGTGGGCTGTGGGAGGGGTCATCGTGAAGCTCTCGTGAAGGAGCGTCCGACTGGGCTAATGTGTCGTGCGTTTTCAGCATTCTGCGCATGCGCAGACAGGGAATGCTGGAAAAATGGGCACTGGGAGGGACGTTTTTGGGTCGAGGTGGACCAATAGTGGTCCGATTGGGCCGTATGAGGTATCAGTTTGAAGCATTCGTCCCCACGATGGGTTGTAAGGTAGAAATGACATCATTCTGCGCATGCGCAGAAAAAAGATTATTTGAATAGACGTTTTGGGGTCGCGACGGACCAATAGTGGACCGATTGGGCCATAAGAGGTGTCATCGTGATGCTCGCTGACGACGATACAGCTCACCAATTCCCAGTGTACGAGTTGCCACAGCGCCACAGCTCATCAATTACCAATATACGAGTTGTCAGAGCATTTCCATCATAGCTCTCTAGATTTGTATCTAATACCGCTTATGCCGGTGCTAGGGACCGTGTGATCATGTCATCCAAGTTGCCACATGAACAGATACAACAAAAGCCTACCTGAGATATAACACATCACAAATCGTTAGATTCTTGGTATGTGCTTTATAATAGGTTAACTAGAAGACTATACTGTGAAGCCATGTGACTGTCAGTATGTCGGCACCTCTTCCCACTTCCCTTATATGTGTTATAATCTCCTGGGAAACCATCCGACTGGGTTACTTTGTCGTCTGGTTTCAACATTCTGCGCATGTGCAGTCTGGCCGTAGTCTTAAAAGCAGGCATTTTTGGGTTCGTGCGGTATCTGTTGAGTGATTGTGGGACCATCCGTCCTAATAGGCCGTGTAGGCTGTCAGCTTGAAGCTCTCGTGGTGTAATCCACGACTCGAGGGGATGTTCACGTCATCTGTAACGTCATTGATGACGTCATCAGTGAGAGTGGTAGCGAAAGCGGCCATTCTGGGGGATGTGAAGGTAGGTGTTTGGGGTGGAGAAGGACCATCCGTGGTCCAAATGGCAAGTGACGCCCGATGGTGGTGGTAGTGTCTGTACATATAGGGATTAACACGTGTCCCTCATCAGTCCTGGATGACGAATGGTATGGTTTTTGTTGGAAGTCATGGCGAAGTCATGGCATTGTGTCTGTGTGTGAGTGTGCGTGCGTGCGTGTGTACTGTGTGTGAACATTGAGCTTAGTTACCCGTCTCTCGTTTGGAAGACATGGAGGCTCTGAAAAGAGCCGTTCTTTTCTGTCGCTGTAAGACAGATCTGTCATTGCCACAGCATCAGGGTCAATAGGACAAAGACCATTGTGAGGCCAACGAACCGTCGCTGGTTCCAGTGTGAGCGCTCGTGATCCATAGCCTGGGCAGTGCTGGCCGTGAGGAAAATGCAGGAGAGCTAGCCATCACTCACCTCAAAAAGCTGTAAGGCGAGTATGGGCGAGTAACCGTCACTCTCCTTGGAAATGTTTAGGCGAGTGACTCCAAATTATACTGCCAAATTAGACTCTGGGAGCCAGGAAAATATTTTCTTATTATCGGTGAAATGAGAATACATCACTTTTGTAGCTCTGTGTTTATCAGGTTTTATTAAGTTATGGTTTCTTTTGTAGCTGATGATAATTGACATTTTAGATTTATAAATAACAAATTAGAGTAAAATCACCGACTACAGAAACTATTTGCAAAGTTTGCTCTCTGATTTTTCTCAAAGTCCGCTTCCGGATTTTCCTCAAATCCGCAATTTGGTGAATTTGTATATAACCATGTCCCCTTTGTGATGGATGACTGCAAACGATGTTTTTTGAGACCGGAATTTGAAAAGTTGTTGACCAGAACTCAATAAAACTGACACCATTTTAAAGCAAAGGATATGAAGTAATATGCAAGATGTCCAGCACTGCTGGACATCAAGAATGGCTGTCATAGTCCAGTAGTGGAGGGTGATAGCACACCTCTCCATCGAGTCGACCCTGTCTAGGATAGGACCGCTTCTGTGAACTCTTTCAGGATCTGGCATCGCCCCTCGTTGTCCTCACCATCTCCAAACATGGACCGAACCACTGCTCGGTAAACCCGTGAGTGAATTAGCATGCTGTAAAATGCGAGTCGCATAGGAATGGCTCTCCGTCATGGCTCTGCAACAGTAGGAATGGGGGTGTGAGATCCAAAGGTACGTGCTTTATAGACGATGTCACACATGCGCAGGTCGGGAATTGTGAGAAAAGGGCTCTTGGGTGAACTTAACGCTCTAGCATAACGCATTGACGCCATTGTGTAAAAAGATGAGAGAACAACAAGAATGCCAGGTCAATCATTTTATTATCCCCACCAGCACATCATAGCCGCGTTGGGTATGTTTACAATTCTCGTAAGCTCTTGTCCAATCAGAAGCTATAGTTTGAGAAAGTTCAATCTTCGGTCAGAATCGCTCTTAGCCTAAGCGTCATCGAGCACTCCAGGATACCGTTGTCAGGCAGCATGTTCTGAAACAGTTGTTCGCGCATGCTGCTTATTTTCCAGGGCCTTGGTGGGCGGTAACCCCATATCCTCTTCCAGTGACACTATATGCTAGAGCGTTAAGGTCACACAAGAGCTTGGTCTTCATGATGGAGCTGTGCGTGGGGTCACTTTTCATTTCAAGCGGCAGCCGACTATACTGTTCATAGATGGCCATGGCTGTTTTCCTGATGTTAGGGCGCATTTGGATGTACGCATGGATGTGTTGGGAGCTTGGAGCTTTCGGAGCTGTTGGAGCTCGAAGCTCTTGCGTTAAAACGGGCGTTGGGCATGCCTCAATGTCGGAGCTCCGAGCTCGGAGCTCTTGGAGCTCTCGGAGCTCTTGGAGCCTGAGCTCGGAGCTCTTGCAGTCTGAGCTCGGAGCTCAAAAGTGATGTCATCGTACGCATGCGCACACACCTGTGGTGCACCCGCACCCTGGTGTACCCTATGGTCTACGGACATTGGGAAATATGCCATATATATCAGCATTTTGGAAGCCATGGGTGATTGAGGTAACCAATAAATTCAACGCTTTATATTTCAAAGAGACGGGCATATTTTAAAGGGTCAACGGCAGCCATCTTGAATAATTTTTCCTGTTATTCTTGTTTGTTTTCGCCAAATTGTTGTGCGACGTATGTAATGATTGAATTTATACCAAATTTATAGTCAAATATATCACAATCAGTGATCGAGATCATCCATGCGACAATTCAGCATGACATAATAACCAGGAAATGCCTCATGGCGGCCATCTTGGATATTTCGATTTCCCCAAGGATGCCAAGGTGGCATCATCCGGTTTCGTGATCAGCGCATCGAAAAGATATAGAAACCATCAAAAAACAGACTGTATTTCCAGGTTTTTCGACCTGCTCCCGGACTATACCACCCCGGCGTCTTGGTCAACTGAGCCAACGAAAAATTCTCTATCATCAATGTTCCCAACAAAGCACCATGAAGTGTTCTCGGGATTGGTTGACACTCGAGTTACTGCAAGCCTGTTAGATCTTTCAAGCGACATATCCAAACGGGGAAGCAGATGAGATTTAATTTTAATTAGATTGTAGCATATTATATTAGATTATATTACAAATATCTTAGCATTCGGGGAAAAGAGTTGGGAAATGTGGTGGGTTGACTTGGAGTGCATGATGTTTATTGGGGTCATGGAGTATATCCTTGACAACTAGGAGTGTAGAAGTAATGTGACTGGCATAAACTGTAATGCCATCAGTAGTAGAGAAGCGCAGTTCAAGTGGGAATGTGTGCGTAAACGCGAGTTGTGACCTTGGGTGTAACCAAGGTGGGCCAGACGTGTTCCAAATGCGTCGAGCATGGTTTTGTAATATTTGAAGCTGTCGTTTTGTAGAACAAGACAGGAGTAGTATATAGCTGTGAAATCTCTTAGGGTTGTATGTGGGGGGGGGAGGGGATAAGGCAGAAAATTCAGGGGGGGGGGGTAACAGACGTCTGGAAGGCGTCATAACATCACGTCCGGTCAAAGGTCACCTGCTGGTTCCAGAGGAGTAACGGGACATGGATAGTCACACATGTCCAGCTGATCATATCGTAGTTAGTTATATTGTCGCTATATGGCCAAAATAGTGCTGAACGCGACGTTGAACACTAACTGTCGGAGGTGGATGTCAAAACTAGGTTTTTTCGAAAAAATAAAATGAGGAATAACTTTACACCTAAACATGGGGAAAACCACGCCAAATGGGTCTAAATGGGCCCTATGGGATCCCCAGGGGACTGTGGATTTTGAAGAGGTGCATTGTGGGATTGCAGGCAGATGTAAAACTAGGACTTTCCGAAAATAAAATGCGAGAAACGAACTCTACACTCAACTGTGGAAAACCCCTATCAGGTGGGATAATGTGGGGTTCTGTGGAGTCTCAAGGGACCATGGACTCCCGAGAGGGGCATTGTGGGATTGCAGGTCTTGTAAAACTAGGACTTTCTGGAGAAAATGCGAAAATTGGACTTCACACGCAAAGCTTGGGGGGAAAACATTCAAGTGGGTAGGCTAACTCTGAGTCAAGTGGATCTAGCCAGGCCATGTGACTGGTGTGTGGATGCAAAACTATGACTGTCCAAGAAAATGCGGAAAACAGACTTTAATGTGGACTAGTCTAGGTTGGCCCTACAAGGTCTCAAGGGGCCCCGGTACATTGTGGGATTGAGGGTGGATGTAACAATAGGACTTTCCCCGAGAATAAAATGTGGAAACACCGACTTTACATCTAAACATATGGAAAACCCCGGCAAATGGGTCTAGATGGGCCCAACAGGGTCCCAAGCGGAAAAACAGACTTTACAGGTTAAAAGATAGTGCCACGGCACTGTAGCGCTCATCTGGCTATAACTGGAGAAAGTGGCTGCGAGAAATTTTTACTGAAGAACTGCAATAGATGAGTTTCTAACTTGCGTTGTCTCCCCTGAACAAAATGGCAACATAGTCGATTTCACAGGAGGTCAAGCTGTAAATTCATGATTGTGATTGGAGGTTATGGAATAAAGGCAATTATACCAAAATATAATGTGTGATTGTCAGTAAGCTGTATAAGCAATAACCAGAACCAATTTTTATTATGTGATTGCAGTCGTTCGTCCGTCTGTCCACTTCGTGTCCGGACAGTACATTGGACAGTTTTTAACCTACGATTCTAATATTTTGTGGGTATATGCACCAGGGGGAGACATGTCGAGTACGAAATATGTGCGACTGGGTTGTTACGATGGCAATGAAATGTAACAGGACATTTTTCCAATGAAAGTAATCTCTGGTGAGGTATGGCCTTAAACCAAGACATAGCCCCATCTGTCTGCGAAGATGTAAAAGATAGTGCCACAGCACTGTAGGTCATCTGTCTGTAACTGGAGAAAGTAGCTGTGAGAAATTTTTACTAAAGAACTGCAATAGATGAGTTTCTAACTTGTGTTGTCCCCCCTGAACACTATAAAATGATCCATGCAGTTATTTCCTGAGATTTTATGATAAAGTTTCATGGGAAATTCAAGATGCGGCAATATTGGATTTTCGAAATGAACCAAAAAAAGGTATCTTGCACAACTGGATCACAAGGGGAACCTGTGTATCAACATCCATGCAGTAATATCCTAAGAATTCACGATAACAAAATTTCATGGGGAAATCCAAGATGGCCACCTGGTGGCCATATTGGATTTTTCAATCAGACCATATATGGTATCCTGCACAGCTAGACCCCAAGGGCAACCTCTGTACCAAATTTGAGAAAGATCCATGCAGTAGTTCCTGAGAAATCACGATAACAATGTTTCATCTGGAAATCCAAGATGGCCGCCTGGTGGCCATATTGGATTTTTCAATCAGACTACAAATTGTATCTTGCGCAACTAGACCCCAAGGGGAACCTCTGTACCAAATTTGAGAACAATCCAAGATGGCCACCTGGTGGCCATATTGGATTTTTCAATCAGACTACAAATTGTATCTTGCGCAACTAGACCCCAAGGGGAACCTCTGTACCAAATTTGAGAACGATCCAAGTTCCTGAGAAATCGCGATAATGTTTCATCTGGAAATCCAAGATGGCCGCCTGGTGGTCATATTGGATTTTTCAATCAGACCGCAAATTGTATCTTGCCCAACTAGACCCCAAGGGGAACCTGTGTATCAAATTTGAGAAAGATCCATGCGGTTCTTCCTGATAAATCACGATAACGAAGTTTCATAGGGAAATCCAAGATGGCCGCCTGGTGGCCATATTGGATGTTCGAATCAGAGCAGAAAAGGTATCTTGCACAACTAGACCCCCAAGAGGAACCTGTGTACCAAATTTGAGAAAGATCCATGCAGTAGTTAACGAAAAATAATGATGACAAGATTTCACTGGCAAATTCAAGATGGCCGCCTTGTGGCCATATTGGATTTTTCAATCAGACCACAAATTGTATCTTGCACAACTAGACCCCAAGGGGAACCTCTGTACCAAATTTGAGAAAGACCCATGCAGTACTTCCTGAGAAATCGAGATAACAATGTTTCATCTCGAAATCCAAGATGGCCGCCTGGTGGCCATATTGGATTTCTGAATCAGACCACAAAAGCATCTTGCACAACTAGACACTAAGGGGAACCTGTGTATCAAATTTGAGAAAGATCCATGCAGTACTTCCTGATAAATCACGATAACGAAGTTTCATAGGGAAATCCAAGATGGCTGCCTGGTGGCCATATTGGATGTTCGAATCAGAGCAGAAAAGGTATCTTGCACAACTAGACCCCAAGGGGAACCTGTGTACCAAATTTGAGGAAGATCCACAGAGTAGTTCCTGAGAAATTGCAATAACAATGTTTCATGGGGAAATCCAAGATGGCCGCCTGGTGGCCATATTGGATTTGTGAATCAGACCACAACAGGTATCTTGCACAACTAGACCCCAAGGGGAACCTGTGTACCAAATTTGAGAAAGATCTATGCAGTAGTTCCTGAGAAATCGTGATAACAATGTTTCAATGGCAAATTCAAGATGGCCGCCATGGCGGCCATATTTAAAATCGTATCGACACGGCATGAACAAATTCTGGTGTACTCATTGGGGGGAACATGCATGCCAAGTTTCAGCTTAATCGGCCAAGCGGTTTCAGAGAAGAAGATGTTTACGCACAACGGACGACGCACGACGGACGATGCACGACTGACGACGGACAGTCAGGCCATGACATAAGCCCATCGGGCCTTCGGCCCAGATGAGCTAAAAAGCCAAACTGGTGGACTTTACATGAACCCATGGATATTTTTCCGTTGAAGTACAAGGGTGGGTGTGGGTTTTCTAATGATCTGGCTTATGCTGTAGCCTATGACTGACCGGGTCTGATCTTCATCATGGTGCACATATGTACTCGCTACGGATGCCAGTTTTCAATGTTTTGGTTCGTTCAGGGCCTCGTCTTCCTGACAAATGGGGTGGTTTGGACAGGAACTGATGGCACAGTGCATATGCACAGTCCACTTAGTCGACCAAGTGGCTACATACACCCTGGTACACTAACCCAGAGGAGTTGGCATGTCAACCTTGGAGTGCACCATGAAGTTGGGTACATGACTGTTGTAGTGCTGGTGATATACATACGAGTTACGGCATACTTGGGGTCATATTAAAGCTCCTAATGGAGCATCAAGGGAGACAACTTTTATTGAGAACTGTTGTCCTACAACGCCTGGCCGCAATCAGAGCATAGAAAGAGAGATAAACAAGAACAAGCATATCGCAAATTACACATCTTATTATCCCCTCCATCACATCACTACCAACCTGGGGGAGCCATGTTGGGTGTGTTTACATTTCTTGTGTGCTAATGTCCATGTATTAGATTTTCAGAAACTGTTTTCGTGCTGCATCAATCCTTGGTCATGTTCTCTCTTGTTCATTAGTTGCCTAGTTGGCCAGTCATTCCCTCTGGTCCATCCTAAGCTTCTTTGGGCAATCCAGGCCACCATTGTCATGAATGTCTCTTCAGCCATCATCAATAGATCAGTGGATGTCCCAGTTTAGTAATAAAAAAAATGCGACATCGGTCACTCCCGAGCTCATGCCAACAGATCCAAAGTGTCAACGCTGGGGCAAAATCAGTTCCAGCGGGGCACGATTGGTGATGGTGAAGGTTTGATCGAAGAATCGGATGTTAGCACTCGGGTAGTAATTTGGCATTTGCTCTGTCTCTTTTTGGCATAAAATGTACCCGAAGGTTAGATTCAAGTAAAAGGCAGTGGTTTGATCTTCAAAGATCGCTTCGGTGTAGCTGTGCAGGCAGAGGGGTCTACCAGGTGGAAATTGCAGATGTCTTGAATAGGGCGATGATGGCGAAAACATGGAGGATGGTAACCCAATGATGCATCACTCACTGGATGGGCATCACGTAAGAAATTGGTGGGTACGGTCGTTGGATCCTCCCCAAAATGCACATGGCCGATGCCATCCATTACCTTACCCAAGATCTTATCATCAGTGTCTGGCTATTGAAAAATAGGGCCGCATCATCATAGTTTGTCATAACGGTGGGGTCAATCCCAGCTACCGGCTGCTCAACTCTCCAACATACCTGCGGCATGGGGTGTCGTGTCCGTTGGAGACGCTTGAACTGACTTGTTTGAAGTGTTTGAAGTGGTGTCCACATTCGTTACATTCCACCTTCATCACTGGCCCATGGACTGCACTTTCTTGACGCCATAAATGATCCGGGCATTGGAACAACTGTGTACATATCATACAGCTATGCAGGGAGACAGCATCATGGCTGGCAGATTCATGTCGGCGTAAATCATGCAGATGAATAAATGGCTCAGAGCAGGTAATACAAGTGAAAATTTTGGCGGTCGAAAAGGTCAGATCGTTTGCTCTTTAAAGCACTAGCTATTTTTAAACAACCAGTTCAAACTGGTCTAAACTCGTGCCAATGTGGACTTCATGACCCTATTTGGTAGGAATTCATATCTAGCGAACTATTTTTAGTACACGGACGTTGACTGGGCAATGTAGGTCTATGTTTTATCATTATAACCAGCAGTGTCGGCCAAAAAGTCTAAGGTGCCAGTCCTAAGTACTGGTACTGGTCTGCGCATGCGGGTGTAAATTCCACCCCTGACTCCAGGGATATACATACACACATGGGCAGTAGTATAGACAGAGGATTTTCGGTGTGAGTCGAGATGAATGATCACTGTAATCGGTAGATAGGTTTGTACTTGTCTGTGCTTGATGCTACGTATATGCTGAACTCATTCCCAGTACACAAGACCGATGCTCTGTATTAACTACATAATGACTGTATAGCTATGTGTGAGTAAGGATCCTACAGCTATATGTACGGAAGGTCTGTACAGCTGTGAGTGAGTAAAGTTTGTTCAGCTAGGCATGGGTAAAGTATTGCAGCTATGGCCGCTGTTAGTTAATTGTTTGTTTCTCGTAACCTTGCTTATAAAAAATACACATGCTGAGTGCGATAATTATTAACTTGCAAACCAATTGTATACAAATATGAAGAAAATGAGCAAGTTTTACTCATGAAAATGCCCTCAAAATATAGACGAGGGCTGGTTACCGGAAACGAACCATAAATTATTAGCGGCCTATGTGTGAATAACATTCTGTACAGCTTTGTATGAGTGATGTCTTGAGTGTGAAGCTATGGGTATTAAAGTAAGGTCTGTACAGCTGCATATGCTGAATGTGTGTACCCTTTTACTGCTGTGTGAGTAAGATATGTACGGCTATCACTGCCTAGTTTTCTGTACAGATATGTACCTGTTATGTCTGTGGAGCTCCATGTGAGTATTAACCCTTTCACCGATCTACCCCTGGGTTTGGTTTTATATAGGCTAGATGTAAATCTTTGAACAGGGAATGATCGGTGAAAGTGTTAAAGGAATGAACAGCTATATATCAGTAAAGGCCCCTAAAGCTATGTGTGCTTAGGATCCCTGCAGCTATGTGTGGGCAAGAACAAACAGCTATGTGTCGGCAAGAACAAACAACTACATGTATGTGTGACTGTCGTGTGGATGAATATTCGGGTATGCTAGGCTTTGCCTAAATATGGTCAGTACTGTCATGGGTGAGTCGAGTGTGGATTGTATAACTATGTCCTGTGCAAATATGTATGGCTATGACATCATTGCCGGAAATGATATCACGACCAGAAGTGACGTCGTGGCTAGAAGTGACGTCGTGGCTAGAAGTGATGTCGTGGCTAGAAGTGATGACATCACATGCATATGCCCTCGCCTGGTCGTGCCGCTGGTATCCTGTTGACATCATCACCGGAAGGGACAGCATGGGCAGATGTGATGTTATGGCAGTCCATCCTAACTTGTACACTGGTTGTCTCCCCTGTAGCGGCCGGATTGGTTCTCTCAGTACAGGTCATCTTTCAATGGACCAGGATTATTCATTCTCTGGGTCTGTGAGTGTTTAATGATAATCGGAAGAGTCTAGATCCAAACATAATTTTGAACCGATGATGCCAGACGTAACCCGACTATTGTATGGACACGTAGGGGAGATAATCAGTCTACATAACTTGCAGGTGTATAGGAAGCAACAGGGTCTAATCCGAAGTGAAATCTTGATACAAGACACCCAGACACCGAATTTGAAAAGAATCCTTTCAGGTTTTCGTAAGTTATTGTCCGGAAACAAAATTTAAACTTGGCCCTCAGGTGATGCCACCTATAGACAGATCGGTGTGAAAAATGTCATGGTATTGTAGTCTATTATTAGACAGGATGCTTCTAGAATATATGACGCAAGCTTGTTTACGTGGGTTAATCACTTCAATCTTTCTAGAAGATTATTATAAATTGGATCTAGGCCAGATGATGATGTAATGCATATTCGAGAGGCTTCTTGATTTGGTAGAATGTACTGGAATGCTGCATAAAGTATAAATAGCGTAACACTCAGTTATTCGAGAGGGAATTCAAACTGGCTTTATGTGGGTGCGTTATACTGTGTTACCTTTGCTGCGGACTGCTGGATTGTATACTCCTGTGAATTGACTTTTGGCTAGTGTGTAATCTATGTGATTGAACTGTCGGAAATTGGACATTTACTGGGACTCTAAACAACCGAGCAGTGTTGGACTACCAAAATACAGAAAAGTGATTTGTGCATGTCGGCACGGACTGTAAAGAGATTTGTGCACATCAACACGGACTGTGAAGTATACACCGGTATAGCATTGAACAGTAAGACTATATTTCACATTTATTTGTTGTATTGACCTTACTTAAATTGTATATGATTTTCGTATTGTAAATAAATATTTGATTGTTAATCCTTGACTTCACAAACATATACCCTGTTACGTTTTTCTGTTATCGTAAATTTGACGTGACAAAAACAATACAAAGCAAGATGTTGAAGCACGTACCACATTTCTGTGACACCTGCCAAACTATAGTTTGTTCTCATGTCAAATTCCCCCTCCAGCCACCATATGAGACAACATATGGCATGGCAATCACATATAATATGTGAATCAGGATGAAGCAGTGACAGAAGATATATTAGGACATTGAGTTAATCAATTATTTTAATCATAAGAGAAATCAAACAAAATGTAATACTTTAGTTTGTGCATGAAAAATATCAATATATTTTTAATTTACCATGTTAAAAAATAGCACTTTACAATAAGAATATTTCTCTTTCTGATCACAAGTTTCTAAACACATCAGATTTTTTTTTGTCTGGCTGTCGTACAAGACATCAAAAGTGTAAAACAAGTGCAATGGAAAACCCCAAAAGAAAATTATTGTCACACAGTTTGCAAAACCGCTGTAAAGGGGAACACAATGTAGGTTACACTGATTGTACACATATCTCCATCAAAAAATATTTCAGCACATTTTTGCTAAAAGGCTGTCATGGGGAGATAGAAAAAACAAAAACTGCATGTTGAAAGCTTCAGCTTGAGCCTGAAGAAACCATCTTCTTAAGAGCATAGCTCCTTGTGCAAAGCTCTACTCCCTACCTTGAAAGAAATGTGTTCATGATTATAGCTATAGCAAGAATGTGTGTTGACCACTTACAAGCCTGCCTATTATATTTGACTGATCAGTCAGAAAACTCATAACTGCCTACATTCTCTACGAACTTGGATATCCCAACAGGTTAATGTATCAAACTGCTAAAGACATAATATACCCTTTGGCTGTCTGGCATGCTCCAGTGTGTTATTAATCACACAGCATTTCATCGGTCTATCCATGCTGACAATAGCATTTGACCAGACATGTGTATATATCACAAGAGCGGAATAGTCATGAAATTCTGGAATAAAAATTTGAACGTGTTTAGATGCTGTGCAAAATTTCCCTGCTTCAAGAAAAATTCAACATACAGGTACACGTCAGAAAAAATATCCACCTCCTATATCAGAAAATTTTCCAGAAATTAAAACCGTCAAGGTTTTAACATAAATGTTCGATGAAGTGAAAATATATATATATTTTTTTATAGTTTTCCTTAAGTGGCATTTAGAAGTTGGGAAGTAGATAAATAAACAAATTGCTTATGGATAACAACTTCTAGTTTATTAAGGACGACGTTTCGATACAGGTACTAGTATCGTTCTCAAGAACGATACTAGTACCTGTATCGAAACGTCGTATCGAAACGTCGTCCTTAATAAACTAGAAGTTGTTATCCATAAGCAATTTGTTTATTTATATTTTTTTATAAATTAAATAAAATGAGACTTTTTTTTAGATAATGTGGATACAATTGAACTAAAGAGGGTTGAACAAGAATGTATTCCATCCATCACAACTTATCTGCAGGTTGACACAGGATTAAATGAAAACTCTTGTGAAACACGGCCAGAGCATTTCCCTGTTTGTCAACTTTTTGGGACGAAATGATCGCAAAATTGGAAATTGAAATTCTGAAAAAGCATGATGCCATTTATAGTGCCCAGCAGTTAGTGTTTAAATTTCTGTTTTTCAGTGAATACTATTATACAGAAAAGGGCACATCTATCATCTAGTACCAAAACAATATGTTAGAAAACCCTTTCATGAACTGGATATTTTTACAATATTAGGTTCTCACAGAGTTCAATTCTAGAGGATTTTTCCCCCGCATGAGTTTGTAAAAATGGGCACTGAACAAGAGCTCATGCTCAAACTCATGTGGGAAAATCGTGTAGATTTTAACCATTTGGGTTTGTGAAATTCCACTTGGGTGGGTCACAAGCCTTTAATACATGTACATAGCAGATGTAACAGATTTACCATTACACTTTCGGTTGGTGGATTAACTGTTTTAAAATATTTATTATTCACATGTGCAATTGCTTTAAATATTGATCAGCATCAAAAATAATGTAGTACAAGGGGACAGATCTTTGTCAAGAACCAGCTTGAATATTTTTTTTCATTATTTTCAGAACACGCTATACCTCCGGTTGATTTACAAAACTGTGTATAAACATATCAGGTATAGTTCGATTGGCAGTGAAAAGAATGCAGGTCTCTATATAAATGAGGAAATGTTATCATTAAGCATCAAAGACACTGACAATTGAGGTGAAGAAGACGTCTTGGCTCTGCCTATTTGACTGATGTGGATCAATTACAACAAGACGACGTTCTGAGTTCTTGAGCTGATTCTCCACTTCACAGAAACCCTTGTCTCCTGACAGAATGGTGAAGGCCACAGACTTGGGCAGGAGAGCATCCATCTTGCCTACCTGAGGAGGAGAAAATGTCACCAAATTTATGTCAATTTCGAAAGTGAATTCATATTTCTATCCAATGGGGTTATCCAGCTGATGGTTAAGGGCTTTCTCGTCTCGCGAGACTCCCTACTGCGAGAAAGAGTCTCACGTGTAAATGGGAGCCATCCCCCCAAAATTTGGGAGGTGAGTAGGCGGCGTATGATTTTTACCATCTGTATCCGGCTTGTCATTGACCTGCTGACTCCGCCGAGTTAGAAGCGAATTGCTAAACATAACGTGGGCTATATAATTGGAAAATGACTCTTTCCGTTTCGAAGCATATCAATCGCGAACAAATTATTGTCGGTATGTATACTTGGCCGTGAAAGCGAGTTATCTAATACAGGAAGTAGTTCGTACAGTTCCGATCCATTCTCAAAGAGAGCCGTGTCTACCGCAAGATGGTACATCTTCGGAAAATTTATCCCAGGTTCTTAGTGTGACATGTACTTGATCAGGGCAAGGCAGTTGCAGCATTTCTGTTCTTCATTCACTACATAGTACTGTTCACACGCCCTATGACATGTACTTTTGTTGCTTTCATTATGCAAGTTTTGTTGTTAAAAAAATAAAACTGAACGTTGAACTTTATTTATGGCCTATTCGTTTGAAGCAGCAGATATAAATTTAGTTGACCTAGATTCTGCATTGAAGATCAACCATTGAAACGCGGAAAACAACGAATTACGTCAATTATACCGTATTTTCGCCTGCATGTTGTCTGATCGTACTATTCTTGTTTATCTGATGATGCTAAACAATAATGATCTTGTGATCTTTGGGTTAGGTCATAAATTTTCTGAAGATGTACCATTTTGCGTGTCTACCGGCGGGAGAATAGTCCCGGTCGAGCGAGTGATGTCATGCTGCCTCGCTTTGAGATTGGAGATTCAAAAATGTCACCAGTTTACATGAGAGTCGCTTTGGTCTCCCGC
>JAVTVY010011015.1:0-50599 GCA_036873755.1 Hanleya hanleyi | reverse complement strand
ATGTTCTCCTTCAGCATCTACGACATCATCATAATGAGTGTCATGTGTTGAAACAAATATTTTGTCTGTTTGTTTATCAACAGGAAGTTCAGGTATGTAAGGTTTGCATGGATTTGTATGTTCACTGTTTGTAACAGATCTATTCAATAGCTTGTTCATAGTTCTTGAAGTGATTTGGTTTGTTCGTTTGTTCTTAGTTCTTGCAACTTTTGTACATAATTCTGACACCACTGCATTGCACGGTGGCAATGGCACCCTCGGTGAGGTGCAAACGGAAGGTTCCGAGTCAGTGGTGGTCGTCTGCCCTGCACCATCAATTCTACTATCCTGTGTAGCTGATGGTGGTACACTCGGTGGTGTACAGACGCACGGATGCGAATCAGACCTCGGTGGGACATCCCCGTGTGGGATGGACAGACTTCCCTGAGGAGTTGTTAACCTCTGGGCATTTGAAGATTTTCCCTCCAGAAGGGATGGTTCCTCCAGACCATGGAATGACGAATCAGTCTCAGCCCTCCTCTGTCTCATCCGCGACCTCCGCTGCTCCGCCTGCCGACGTGAGGATTTGCGCTTCCCTCCCATACTGTGAAATATATATATCCATAAAAAGTTGTTTGGCTAATGTCAAAGTTAGTATGATGGTGACAATTTGATAAATTTCATAACTGTTGTTGTGTCGTCACAACATGACACTGACATCGCAGCAAACCATGACCTCGCCCTAAATCATGTTCGGTACAGAGAATTTTTGAAAATATTACACGAACCTCATTAAAATTTACATTCTGCTTGCCCTGATAAGTTTAATCGCGTTG
This sequence comes from Hanleya hanleyi, assembly GCA_036873755.1. Classification (NCBI taxonomy): domain Eukaryota; kingdom Metazoa; phylum Mollusca; class Polyplacophora; order Lepidopleurida; family Hanleyidae; genus Hanleya; species Hanleya hanleyi. The sequence goes on along the minus strand of JAVTVY010011015.1, from coordinate 49,784 downwards.
CAAGTTTCATTTCTGTGAGGTTTATATATGGTAATTCCTCTAACAAAACGATTACCCTATCGGGAACCGATCACCCACGATTTTTGGAGAAAAATACGATCGGAAGTTAAAATAATTCAATCACCCCTGATTTTTAGTAGATCCTGTTTGTCAAAAAATTTCATCACATATGATATGCAATGCTGATGCACACGTGTTGTCCAGGGATTCATAGTTGTCGAGTTTTTTCTACTGTAAAGATGGTATGAATATATAAACATGAGATTGATCTGATCAAAACCCCTCGGCTTTCCCCAAGTGACTGAGACCCATGTGTAGTGTGAAATGGGGAAGAGATAGTTCTATGTGGGATGATCAAGATATACCGGTAGTTGGTTACATTCAGGCATATAGGACAGAAATAGAAAAATGATATATCTGTAAAGGGGCATAACTCGGTAAAATATGGGCCGAGGGGAGCCACTTTCGATAGGCATCTGACTTACCACTCTGTAAAATAAGAACCGAGACGAATAAGCTGTACCGAACATGGATCTGCAGATATAACTTGTACATTCAGCTACAGATAACAAAATCAGAGATTATTACATCTGAAAGGGGCATAACTCCATAAGCCGAGCTGAGTAATCCTTTGTTTCCAAAATATAGTGGCTATACCGAACACAGTTCTCCAGATATAGTTGGTGACATTCAGGCATATAGGACAGAAATAAAAATTAATATATCTGTAAAGGGGCATAACTCAGTAAAATATGGGCCCAGGGAGCCACTTTCGATAGGCGTCTTAGAACCAGGACGAATAAGCTGTACTGAACACAGATCTGCACATATAACTTGTACATTTAACTACAGATAACAAAATCGAATATCATTACAGCTGAAATAGAAATAGAAATTAATATATCTGTAAAGGGGCATAACTCTGTAAAATATGGGCCGAGGGGAGCCACCTGTGACAGGCATCTGACTTAGCGCTAGATAAATAAGTGTTGAAAATTTGGTGGTTGTGTCTCAAGCGGTTTTGCCTAAAATGCGGTAACGGAGGTACGGACGGACGCACATGGCGACAATACCCCGAGGCCAAAATGGTCAAAGGGTAAACAAACAAAAATGAAAATGATCTGAAAAAACCCCCTAAAAATTATAAAATTTAGACAAAAAAAATCAGTTTTCGAAGTGGTGGTGTTGTTGTCATCGATGTTAAAACTCTATTGTCTGTACCAACAAATCTATTGGGAACGTTTTGTCAGATTTTTTGAGAAATCCGATTTTTTAAGATGGTTTATTACAGTGGAAATCGGATTGATCTCATTTCTGCTGGAGATTTGGAACTTGGGAGCAATAGTAACCAATATTTCGTGCCGAGTAGAAAATACCTCTTATACTTCTCAATCTTCAAAATATCATTCGCCATGGCGGTCAAGATTTTTAACTGCCTACTTTGGAGACAAGTCATTTTTCAATGATCAATCTCTCTATTAACTAATGAATTTATATCGGAGGTGACTGAAATCGTTATTCCTGTTTCACGTTGTTTCCCCTCGTAGGGGTCGCCCGATTCGGAACTGGAAGTGTGACCCGGAATTAGAAAAACAACATCGTGAATAAACGAGACCCCGTTTGCTTCTTCAGAGTTTGTCCGGGAAAAATTTGTATACCACGCTATAGTACAGAAATTTAGGCATAAATTACGACTTTACCGTTGGTCTGGAGACATATACTGGTAGCAGGCCGGTAGCCGGCACTGACCATATAGTGGTTCGAAACTGGGGCACATACTGAACCAGTGACATAAGTTTCAGTACACATCAAATTTTTATTTTTGAAAATAAAAAAAAAAACAAAAAACGTTCTCATTATTAGTCGGGACACATAATAAGGTAAAAAATAGCCAAAACTAGATCGGGAACCTTGGTGTCCATGACGAATGAGTAAAAGAAGGTTATGGACTGTTGCTATTTCAAGCATATATGAGCTGGCAGTGAGAAATGAACTGATAAATTTCCAATCTTCATGATCATCTATCGTCACAGACAGAATTCCAGTGTTCTCTTTAGTTTATTTTACAAACAGCACAAACTGGATCTAAAGAAAGTTTTTTTTTAACTAAAATCGTCTGTGTGGATTTGAAAGAAGTCGCGTTCAATATATTCTACCTTCCGGTGTTGGAAACTGGGCCCTTGCTGGTTCAATCTCATACTTCACGACTTTCGGTTCACTCGATTTGCAATATATCGATCATCCCCACTGTTTTCTCAAATATCACCTCCGGTGATCGATTTATCAGAGGAATTAACTTAGCACAGGTCGCGGAACACCACGAGGGTGAGTCACGCATCGAACACTGCCATGCATGATGATGAACACAATTCACAAATGCCTTCGTTCCAAAAGAAAATCAATATTCCAAACTACGATACCATACTTGCGTGTTTCATCAGTGTTAACAGTGAAATTATCCGTTATGTAGTTCAGTGTTGTCCGCTAAAACGCTTGGGGTTCTTTATTTTATGTAAATTATGAATGAACAATACAGGAGAACATCTCTGCCAACTCACTTGTGTCAAAATGGCTGCCGATCTCTCTAAGCTGAAACATATACATCCCAATACTCTAAGTCAGCCAATCAAAGCTGTCGTTAAATGAAACCTCGTTTTGATTAGGAGCACCACCTCTGCTCAGTGGACAGGTCGGGGTAAACTGCTAGGTGGGATATATATCCCAACTGGGATAAAATATCCCACATTGGATATCATTTTTATACTTCCATGATTGCAAGCTGGCATATTTTGCTACCGTAGTTATCGTGTTCGTATAAAGGCATACACCAGGGGTGAGTGATGGGACATATACTGCAAACAACAACACAAAAAAAATAATGCACGTAATTGTAATAACACAGAGAATCATTTTGGTGAGGAAAAGTCAGCAAAATTATACAATCGGATTGGCAGTTTTGTGAAGTAGATTCTGTCCTGTTTTTGTTGTTTAGATGCTGAAATTCGCCATTGACGTTTAGCATGAAAATCGATCAAAATATCCCAATTAGGATAAATTTCAATATCCAAACTTGGATTTAATATCCCGAGTAGGATATATATCCCAGTTAGTCGCAAGTTACAATCTGTCAATCGCCTTGTGTTAACTTTGGTATCTCTTGCTGAGTTTATATTGCTAATGATATATTTTCAGCCTATGTCTAATTTTAAACCAAATTTGAGAAAGATCCATGCAGTAGTTCCTGAGAAATCGCGGTAACAATGTTTCATGGGAAAATCCAAGATGGCTGCCTGGTGACCATATTGGATTTTCGAATCGGACCAGAAAAGGTTTCTTGCACAACTAGACCCCAAGGGGAAGCTGTGTGCCAAATTTGAAAAAGATCCATGCAGTAGTTCCTGAGAAATCGCGGTAACAAGGTTTCATGGGGAAATCCAAGATGGCTGCCTGGTGGCCATATTGGATTTTCGGATCGGACCAGAAAAGGTTTCTTGCACAACTAGACCCCAAGGGGAACCTGTGTGCCAAATTTGAAAAAGATCCATGCAGTAGTTCCTGAGAAATCGCGTTAACTTAGGTTTCATGGGGAAATCCAAGATGGCTGCCTGGTGACCATATTGGATTTTCGAATTGGACCAGAAAAGGTTTCTTGCACAACTAGACCCCAAGGGGAAGCTGTGTGCCAAATTTGAAAAAGATCCATGCAGTAGTTCCTGAGAAATCGCGGTAACAAGGTTTCATGGGGAAATCCAAGATGGCTGCCTGGTGGCCATATTGGATTTTCGGATCGGACCAGAAAAGGTTTCTTGCACAACTAGACCCCAAGGGGAACCTGTGTGCCAAATTTGAAAAAGATCCATGCAGTAGTTCCTGAGAAATCGCGTTAACTTAGGTTTCATGGGGAAATCCAAGATGGCTACCTGGTGGCCATATTGGATTTTCGAATCGGACCGGAAAAGGTTTCTTGCACAACTAGACCCCAAGGGGAACCTGGGTACCAAATTTGAAGAAGATCTATGCCGTAGTTCCTGAGAAATCGCGGTAACAATCGCGGTAACAAGGTTTCAGGGGGAAATCCAAGATGGCGGCCTGGTGGCCATATTGGATTTTCGAATCGGACCAGAAAATGTTTCTTGCACAACTAGACCCCAAGGGGATCCTGTGTACCAAATTTGGAAAAGATCCATGCAGTAGTTCCTGAGAAATCGCGGTAACAAGGTTTCATGGGGAAATCCAAGATGGCTGCCTGGTGGCCATATTGGATTTTCGAATCGGACCAGAAAAGGTTTCTTGCACAACTAGACCCCAAGGGGAACCTGTGTACCAAATTTGAAAAAGATCCATGCAGTAGTTCCTGAGAAATCACGGTAACAAGAATTGTTTACGGACGGACGGACTGACTGACTGACGGACTGACTGACGGACGACGGACCACGGACGAAAAGTGATTTGAACAGCCCACCATCTGGTGATGGTGGGCTAAAAAGGGCATGGAGGTACAGGTTGGTACTTTTCAGCTATCTAACCATCATGGAAATATCGGAAGGCCCATACCCTACCTGCAAACTTGGGTTGAGAATACAGAGAGAGGTAGGGTCCAGAAAATGTACTATAAAAACACAAACTACCGATATACAACGGCTGTCCCAGATTTGATGCGTTTGCATGCAAAATTGTTCGAAAGTATCGAAAAATTTAAAAATAAATTATTACTCATGTAATGACGTCACTTTGACGTCATAAAATTTATCATTTCAAACCCCGTTTACTTGTTTACAGAAGGCGAATACCTCATAGTCAGGAGGTGAACAGTTATAGCTCTCTAGCAACAGGAATAATTAAAATATCCAAGAAATCATACCCCCCGCAAATGTGAGCGCACGATGTGATGGAAGTGTTTCAGAAAGTGTACCATAACTACCACTACGTTACTGATCTGCAAGTCTTAGCACATATGGGCAAAATCTACATACAAATACCTCTTCAAAGAGCATTTACCAAAGTTGATACGTCATGTGCCAGCAGAATCGGAAAAACCAACTGGAAAAACAACAGACATTTCGACAATAAATGCTGCCACATGCTATTACGTCACTATGACATTATACAACGGTATATTAAGGTATGTTAACTTGTGCTAATGAACCAGGGCCTGCCCACAAAGTATGTGAAGTGTCAGCTCTTCAGCGACAGAAGTAACTAATATATCCGAGGAACCATTCCCCTGCCCCAATTCTTTGAGTTCGGAATACGAGCAGGGGTGGGGTCAAGAAAGTGTGTTTTGCTACCGTTAAGCTACCGATCTGCAACGGTTATCACATATGGATAACATCTACATACATGTACCTCTTCGAAAAACTTGACTAGAATTTGCCACCTCGAGTGGTACCGATCGGTGAAATTTGGGGTCTTGGCCCATGGACTACCATGGGGCTAGCCTGAGAAGCTTCCCCATTCCCTCCCTCGTACCATCCCATCATTCCCAGCAACTCAATTCGACAATCAGATCATTACCAACTACTTCCTACACTTCCTCATCTCAACAACCTGAACATCGACCCAACTCTCTCCCATTCCCGCAAGGATCCTACCAGCTACATGACCACAATAAACACCAGAACACCAAACTGGGCTCCCTATTCTCTTTGCCCTAATAATTTCAAGGCTCGTCTTCACCAGCGGCCAACACTTTCTAGTAGAGAGGGAGCCTACAGGGACGAATTACAACACATATAAGGGAAGTTGGAAGAGGTGCCGACATACTGACAGAGCCATATGACTTCACAGTATAGTCTTCCGGTTAACCTATTCTAAAGCACATACCAAGAATCTAACGATTCGTGATATGTGTTGCATCTCCGGTACGCTTTTATTGTACCTGTTCATGTGGCAACTTGGATGATATGACCACATGGCCCCTAGCACCGGCATAAGCGGTATTAGATACAAAACTAGAGAGCTATGATGGAAATGCTCTGACAACTCCTATATTGGTAATTGGTGAGCTGTTTCGCTGTGACAACTGGTGAGCTGTATCGTCGTCAGATGAAAATGACGGCATTTAACACAAAAGACTAGTCTGTAAGGCCCGATGTTGACCCAGCATCAACTTCCCACAAATGCCAACATATATCAAAAACCAAAAGGTCTGTACAGGGGGCCGGCCTCGGGGACGAAACGTCCACCAGCAGAATCTCGCCATGTACAGGTAAAAATTGCAACACATATAAGGGAACTGGGAAGAGGTGCCGACATACTGACAGAGCCACATGACTTCACAGTAGAGTCTTCCGGTTAACCTATGTACGAGGAGCCAGCAGTCTGCGTGCACTCAGACACGATGACCCAGCGCACACCCACCCCAGCAAACGGCTACCTCACCAGAGAGAATATCTGTAGAGGCAGAACATAACCATAACCGCTACACGTACACAAGTATCAAGCTCACACAAACAAAATCATTGAGCTCATAAATAGAAAAGGGTTGAGACCATGGAAAAGCTTCGAGACTATACTGTATTTACATACTCTGCATGTAGCGGCTAACTTGCTCCTCCAAATCAACGACAAAATATAACACACGTTGCATGACGACAGCTCTCACCAAGGCTCCTTGACGAAGATATGAGAGGGAGATGATCAGTTCCCCTCAACCCTGGTCTCCGACATGGCTAACCGAACCACATATTAACGTACACTATCTCGTCCAAGTCACTCCATAAGTTAAACTTCACCTCATGCAGACTTCCCTGGACACACCACACAACACACACATCAAAACCCACAACGAACACACAGTTATTAAATCTCAACAGGAGTCACACAGAAACGCAATTAACACGCGGACACAGAATCTTCATACGCGCGAATTCTCGAACCACACAGCAACTATCCAACACAGGCGTCCAGCACCCGGTTGCCTCACATAGAACACTTAAAGGAAAGGTTCGGGTATGGTAAAGCTCTATTTGAACTGAAAGAGCTGGTCAAATGGTATTTTTGTTAAAATTTTGGAATTTATTTTAACGCAGAAAAATAGTTAACCAAATGCTGTGACACCGTCAAATTTACCAAACTCCAGGAAAGCGTCATTGTATTGTCACGTGCCCTATTTTAGCCACTGGGAGTAAAAGTATGTAAAACAGCATGACGTATGCTTGAAGCAGAACATGTGAACGCATCATGGAGCTGCGTGTGTGTGTGGTGGAAATGCATTTTTGTTAGTAAAAATTGACAAGAATTGCTTTAAATACTAAATAGCTCATACCATTTTCATTTCTAGTTGCCAGAGCGCGGCTTTATTCGCTCTCCCAACAGCAAAGACACTCGATCTCTCCCGTAAGCCGGTGATGAGAGCAGTGTGTACACCGAACCATACTAAATTTTCCATGCGGGCTTCTGTCTCCATTTCGTTGCCTGTCTCGCTACTAGAGCTGCTATCACCTCCGTTGCTCTGATCTTCCGTATCTAAGCGTTTCGGCTGGAAATGGTAGCCCTTAAGACCAAACACAGCTTCCTCGTCGCTTTCATCGCTGGAATCAGAACTGCCGCTCGTCGACATGATTTCACTCAATTTTCAACACAAGTCGACTGTACAGCTCCGTGCTGCACTTAAATTACTCGAACAGACAGAAGAGCTCTATGCCTGGAGGCTACATCAAATCCGCCTTCTGGATACAGTGCAATGGCGGCACTCCGAGGACTACGAGTTCGCGATTTTGAAAATGAGAAAAAATATCTTTTGGGTTCTATTTGGTGAGTTGTATTAATATGTATCATAGGCAACCAAACCCGAACGTTTCCTTTAAACACACCTATTTCATCACCACGCATCACACTCCCCCATAATACACTACACGTATAACGCCACAGCGGAAACCACAATGCTCGACACACACCGTGGTTTCTCACACACTACACGTGCAGCGCCGCAGCATAAACCAGTGTTCAACACACACCGTAGTTTTCCACACACTACACGTACAACGCCACAACGCAAACCAGCGTTCGACACACACCGGAGTTCTTCACACGATACACGTACAACGCTGCAGCATAAACCAGTGTTCAACACACCGGAGTTTTCTACACACTACACGTACAACGCCACAACGCAAACCAGCGTTCGACACACACCGGAGTTCTTCACACGATACACGTACAACGCTGCAGCGTAAACCACACTGTTCAACACACATCGAGGTTCTTTACACATTACATGTACAACGCCGCAGCGTAAATCACAGTATTCAACACACATCGGAGTACCCCAAACACACGATAATTCTAGAACAACAATAGTTCCGAATACAGATTACATTACATGACACATTACCAAATATTTGGGTCTAGAACTCAGTTTCACAATGCTCCAAATAAACATCCTGTACAACAAGACAGAAAATCCAAACCTCCATTCCACAATGCTTCAAATAAACATCATGTAGAACAAAACCAAATACAATACATCCTCCACTGCATACACGTGATGGCACACATGAACATATCCCCACAAAGCTGTCACTGGCAGGACAAATGGAGCCCACATTAAACAAGTCACCGCTCCATAAAAACTCAAACTGCAAAAACCCGATCTGCAAAATCCTCAACACACCCATAGGCCGAGAGCAAATCGAAACACAGTCAATGACCGTCGAACAAGGGCACCAACACCACATCCCCAGCACAGCGAAAATCTAACACTAACAGTGATACCTGCCTAACCAGCATTCCCATATTGTTCATTCCCCGAAATGCACTGGTCAACGGAATGGGCGAATTCAACCCCTGGAGACTCCAAAATTTCCTTCCCACCTACCGATGCCCGCCTGAAACTAGCTGCCCCAGGTGGTAAGCGCAACAAACTACCCATAAAAATTCACCCCACCCATCTAAAAACGGCTTGCGTGACCGGGTTTACGGCACGAGTAACATAGTCACGTTGGTCGGAAGGGCAGCGATGACCGAGGGCGAGGGGACCTCTTATTTTCCCCTTCCCTTACTACCTTCCAAGCCTCAGGAAAAGTTTCCTTCCACTGAATCAATATTAACCACCCCCACCAGACTAGCCATTCTGTAGATCACAGAGTAATACACAAACTGCAACAACTGCTGCGGTTCTCGGAAGAAAACGGGGGAGGTTGGTTTGGACGATTTGGTCAAGAAACCTTCCATGGAGCGCCAGTGTCAGGCAGACTTTCTAAAGGATATCCTGCCACCGGTGGTCCGACTCAACCTCCCGGTGGTGATTCACTAGTTTGGATTATGAGAGTCACCATTCTCAACCAATTGCTCAGGTGTGTTATTTACAACAACATTATGTGTTGGGTCCGCCTAACCAGCGTCTTTTGTCTGTCCAAATGTCGCATGTGATGAACTCTTTGACCCCTCCACTTGCTCCACCTTACCATCAACCCCAACCAGTCGAGCGTTTACTTGACCTAACCGAAGCCCATATGCCCTAATCTTCTTATGCACTTGGCCCGCCTCTTCATCCAAGTTCAATCATTTATTCTACTCGACATACACTTCGACCACTTCTCACCCCCTTCAGTTTTTTCGCAGTGCTTCTTCTATTACCAGTAACGCATCAATGGACCCCAAATCTGCCATGTCAACCAAGGTGGAATGATATTCGGTATATGCAAACAATTCAAAAGAAATACTCAATCACAATCCAATGAAATAAATTCAAAGACGCTCAGTGATTTTCCATTTCAGAAACTCACTGAAATAAATGAAACACAGTCCAAAGCGGGATGACATACGATATATGCAAACAAGTCATAAGAAATAAGGAATACCCAACCACAATCCAATCAAATAAATTCAAAAAGACTCAGTGATTTTCCATTTCAGAAACTCACTGAAATGAATGAAGGACAGTCCACAGTGGAATGACATACGATATATGCAAACAAGTCAAAAGAAATAAGGAATACCCAATCACAATCCAATCAAATAAATTCAAAGACTCAGTGATTTTCCATTTCAGAAACTCACTGAAATAAATGGAAGACAGCCCAATAGGTATGTCCAATACAAAACACCACATTTCACACCGACAATAATCAAGTGTCAACTTCTCACACCCACAAATGAAATAAATCTATAATCACCGCGTATCCATCTATTCCAATCATTCACCAACCAGACTGGGAAACACAGATTGTAGAAGAGCAATGTCAAACACCTGGCACCGGCAACCGTATAACTAAAAAATATCAACCGCCAACCACTCCCTCTTACGCCTCTGTTTCCCGAGCTATATGCTGTAAGTTTCCCTGGAACATTTTGATTTTTTTTTAAATCAAACAAAACAAAAACATCTAACACCATCTTATAAAAAAACCCACACCCAGATCAATTCAAACATAATCATACAAGAACAAAACACAAAAACATCCAACCTTGACAATACCAACAGGACAAACCGTGCACAAGAAAACAACTCTTCACAAATGGCAATCTAAACAACACCACAAACTATGACATCACAAGTCACAATCTGTACAACAAGCCAGGCTACCTGTGCTCAAAATAAACAAATCTCCAATCAACACTGTCTCCCGTGCCTGGAAGAATGCACTCCAGAATACAAAGTTGACATCAAATTGGACCAAACTGAGAAGTTAACAATTCCAAGCTCAAATGGAAACAAGTAACGGTTTGTCCTATTAGGGTGGTAATATATCAAAGTTTAAACTCACTTGCTCATCCACTACACAAAAGTATATGTTAACTGTTGAAAGGCTCTGATTGAGTTTGAATAATTTAGGATAGCCTCAAATTTAGCTTAGCCAAGGTCGGAAACAGATGGGATCCAATATCGGAAACTGAATTATAACCAAACCACTCTATACAGAAAATCTCCACGCATGAGGAAATCTCAAACATGGATATTTATTTTGATCCAAGCCCATTCACAACACAACAATGTATGTTAACTGTTGGACGGCTCTGATTGAGCTCGTATAATTTATGGAATAGCTTCAAATCTAGTTCAGCGGAAGTCAGAAACCGTATGCGCACAACGAGTAAGTGAGTGAGTGAATATAATTTAACGTTGCGCACAACGGAAACTGATTTGTAGCCAACCACTCTATAAAACTAATTTCCATACCCAAGGAAATCTCAACCTTGTATGTTTATTCTGATCTCAGAAAATAGTACCCTCCCGTTTATTCCAAAAATAATTCAATGAAATCCCACCCTCGTCTGCCTAAAACAGTGCGTGCCCTTAAGATTTCCAAACCTTCTAGCTTCGAGCTAAAACTGGTTTGGAGCGGTTCTGATCGGAGCTAGCCCGAATGATGCAATCTCCTGGCATACGGTTCATTTCGGCATACCAGGGATTAACAGTTCCGAGCGTATATCTCCTTCTACAACACCCCTTCACGTTTTCGTTTTGGCGGAGATCTTACTTCGCCCTGCCAGAACCCTCCCCTATCCCAGGCATTCCAGCGCTCCAACAATTACTAAAATACGAGAGGCTGACCTTGGGTCTGTGAAGTGAATTCTCCATGTTATATCACACATATCAAAATCCATAACATGCAGTGTACAAAAGTACTCTGCTCCCCCAAAATACTCAACTTCAATAAAATGGTAACCATTCCGTTAGTCCAGCCTAGTTAACAGACTGTCTATAATTATACCCGAACCCGCTAAAAACCTCACTCTAATGGTCCAATCATTTTAATTATCAAAAATATGATCTCCCCATTCTCAATGGTTAGCCCCATGGGACTGACCGCTTTAATTCTTAAAAATATAATCCGTAGGCCAGCCTACAAGCTACATAGCCGCAATAAATACAATCAGCCTCATAGGACTGATCACTTTAATTCTCAAAAATATAATCCGCATGCCAGCCTACCAGCTTAATGGCCGCAATAAATACAAAAACATCATCCAATCCACGACTGGAACCAGCGTCTATAATACTAGCTGTCCAGACTATAAATTGGGCTCCACATTCTCCCTCCACTAATAATTTCAAGGCTCGCCTTTATCAGCGACCTACAATTTCAGGTAGAGAGGGAACCTACAGGGACGAATGCACGTGGAGCCAGCAGTCCACATGCACTCAGACACGATGACCCAGCGCACACCCGCCCCAGCAAACGGCTACCTCACCAGAGAGAATGTCTGTAGAGGAAGAACATGATCATAATGATTACATCTCCACCTGAGGTATCAAGCTCACACACAAAAAATCACTGAGCTCACAAATAGAAAAGGGTTGGAACCATAGAAATGTTTTTCGAGACCATGATCAAACAATACCGTATTTAGATACACTGTAAGTGGTGACGGTCTTGCCCCACTGTATTCACAATAAATTATAACACGCATTGCACGACGGTTCAGAGAAAACTTCTAAAAGTGATCCATGACAAGGACATGGGAGCGAGCCGGACGCACTCCCTCAATTCTAGGTCTCCGACATGGCCAATCGCATTACACATCTATATCTCCTCCAAGTCACTCCATAAATTACACTTCACATCGCATAGTCTTTCCTGAACATACCACACAGCTTAACACACACAGAAAAAAACCCACAAAGAACACAGTTATAAATCTCAACAGAAGTCGCACAGAAACGTAACCTGACACGTAAACTGTCATACAGAGTCTTCATACACACAAATGCTCAAACCGCACAACAACTATATGAGGAAGTAGCTGCACAAAGTCAACAATAATACAAGGTCAACAATGAGTTCAACAAATAGACGCTCAAATAGGTCAAGTTGATGGTAAGTTGGAGCAAGTGGGTTTAGATATGAGGACTGTTGTTGTATTGCTTGGTGGTCCAAGCCGGAAAAGGTCAGAGATTTCATCACATGCGACATCTGAACACACAACAACGGACGCTGGTCAAGCGGACCCAACACATATTGTTGTGAATCACACACCTGAACAATTGGTTGAGGAGGGTAGGGGAATGACTCCACATCAATTGAATGCAGACCCTGTTCAAGTGAATGCGACGTTAAACCCTAATTCTCTCTCTCTCTCTCCTCAAGTGAATGCATCAGCTGCACCCCCTGACCCCCCATGCTCACTAGATTTGAATGGAACGAAAGGACTGGCGATTCCAGATAACACAAGAAATCTAGATAATGGACTCCATCATTCACAGCTCAGTGGTGAAACTTTAGTTCCAAACTCCCAGATAGGAATGTGTTTTTATGAGATAATGCTATGGTAGGAGGGCAACATCTCCAAGGGGATATAGATGATGGGATTCTGGCCGATGTGTTCGATACTGATTCCGTGGGAGAGGTTGAGACTACATGTAGTGGATGCTCGTCCAGATCCAGATTAGCCGAACGACAGGTATCCCGAGAACGCTACTGTAGCCAAAGTCCCCGGTTTCCCAAGACTTTAGTGTTTTCAGGAATCAGAGGGGACAGGATTCCATTCAGGGTCAAGTTTGAGTTGGAAGCTAAAAGTAGAAAGTTGAATAAAGACCAGCGTCTTGAGAAATTAACAGACTGTATTCATGGCGGTGCCATGATGTTTTACAGCTACCAGTCGGAGGCAGTCAAAACATCGTTTGATATGCTCCTCAAAGCAATGAAATGTCATTGTAATAGTAGAGAACATCCGCGTGCAGTTAGGCAGCGTTTGCAGGCGGGAGAGAAGGGTCCCGAAGATACTTTAGAGGAATTTACTTTAGATGCGCTAGGGACGGGTATCGGAATGCACTGGAAAAGATTATTGAGTCAGTAGCGCTGGAACATCTTTTCATGTGGTGTATAGTCCTGGCTCTGGGGGGGGGGGGGGGGGGGGTGGTCTGTGTACATCTCTCTCTTTTACAGCAAAACTTGGGATTTTCCTGTTCTATATGTTGAGACCATTGGAAAAAGTTTGGGTAACACTCCTAGATCAAGTGCATTTTTTCTGCACAGCCCAATACATGATTATGACATCGGCCAAAATGCTGAAATTGAGTTTTCATATAATAATTCACTGGTATACAGAATTAGATTCAAATGTAACATTTATTTATCATGTTTATACATAACTAACATATTTATAGCATGGTTCAATACAATAAACCTTCATTTTCAGCAAAAAAAATACGCTATTTAGCCCCGAAATCACTTTCAGTTTGAAAGTCGCTCAAAATTCGATCACCCCTCAGACACGTAATTTTGTAGATAAAGCAACCAAATTTGGTAAAAACTTTCCTTATTAAGTCTTTTGATAACTGCATGCATCATATTTATGATTCAGGGTATTGTATAGTGACAGTGGAATCAAATGTCAACAAAAGTTACCCGTACCCCAAAAAGGTGACATTAACCAAATTTGGTTAAATTGGTCTAGCTTTAAAAGTAAGTCTGATATGAAGTTGGTTTTGGTGTCTATGCATGGGTTTTGATACCAAGCTATTCATTGGAACCATAATCAACCACTTTTGAGTTGATCTAATTTGCATAAATTCAAAATGGCCGCCAAAAGCTCCAGGTTAAGACCTCAGTCAAGAAGGACAAAGACAAAGTAAGTGTTACAGTAAGTCCAATAGAGTTTTTTGTATGGACCTGTGGTGTTACAATCATGAAATATCACTGCTTAATCAATGTACGTAGGCTATACCTATTCAAATTGATTAATTTGCATAAATTCAAAATGACAGCCATGTACAGATAAAATTGACAGTGGTTAATTACATGCCCAGGCATGATGAATCACGATTTTTAAAGCAAACGCAAACAAAACTGTTTGAGTACAATCCATCCAGTGATTATCTCTTTCACAACTACTTAAGAAGGTGCTGCCATCTACCTTAACCCTACCTGGCCTAGGGGGGGGGGCCATTATGGCCCCCCCCTACCAAACTTTCTGCACCATCTCCGGAACGGCGAAAAATGGAGAGCTGAAACTCCGTGACTTTATCATTTGTCTTAGTGGGGTCATTTTGAGCCTATTTTCATAACCCCCCGAGCAAAGGATCATGGGTAAATTCAAGATGGCGGCCACGTGGTGTACCAGAAAAGTGATTTTTTGTCATATTTCTTCAAAATTTCTGCTTTTCGGCAATGAAAAGTGGGCAAAAACTATTTTATTTCATATCACATTAATATTTGCTAATTTTTCATGCAGTTTTTGTGGAGAAATTGCAAAAATAAAAAATTCGGAAAATCTGACCAAAAAATCGACCAAAAAATGCCGTTTTTCAAAATGGCGTCACTGTGACGTCATCAAAGCGGCCATCTTGGAATTTTTTACATTTTCTGGTAAAGCTTGACCCAAGGGTATAGTGTAATAAGTTTCAGCCCCCTAGCTCAAGGGGTAAGAAAAATAATTAGGGGGGGCCATTTCGGCCCCCCCCAGGCCTGGACAGGTCCCAAAAAGCCCAGGCCAGGTAGGGTTAAGGAAACTACAACATCTTGAAGCCATGTGCATTTCAGGAAGCAGACATTTCGCTTTGGACCTGTTCTTTGTTCGCTTGAGGAGCTACCCATTCGTTCTATGGAAACTGCGTCTGTGCCTTGTCCGATGAAAGGGTATAGAGTATGAGGAACAAGCCAAATAGGATTTCAGCAGCAATGTTCATATCATGATAATTTGTTTCCTGATCCTTCCAATTTGTCAACATGCATATCCAATAGGCCTATGTTTGTCACGAGGGCCAAACGACAGAAGTATTTTTTTATTGATAGATACTTGGTATATACTGGAATAATGTAACTTTAACATCTCCGTGATTGGTCTTTAAAACGAATATTAATTAAGAATACTGATCAGCGATACGGATTTGATATTTTTGGAACATCATGATGTCTTTCCGGCATCATTGAAAACTGTTGACTTCTTCTCTCTTGCAGGAAACAAGCCTATGTTTATGTATACTATGATTGTCTTTTTGAATTTGGTGCTAATACTGTTATATGGAATAGGTATTTGGATTATGGACGCGGATATTCTCTAATGGACGACGGCTGAATAATGGATGACGGACTACTAAGACGCTTGTAATTTGTCATCTTCTGGCACTCTAACAGCGTTATATATGTCATAATTTGAGTGAAATAAGCCATTGACTAGTAAGTGGTGCCCTCTTTGTTTGAGTTGTTGAACTAAATTTCCACTATTTTCGATGCATAGTGTGTTAAAAATTGCTTAAATACGGATAAATATATCACTGTGGCTTATCAGTCTTTCACATTTCATATTTTCAGTATACAGTCAGTTCTTGCCAGTCGTTAGTCAGACTTAGAGCATCAACAGTTTCGGATTGCGTCAACGTCAAGGATTTGTTGTTAACGATGGAGTCTGTAACACTCTCAGGACGGCCCGAAGTTTGTTTGATGTGACTAAATCATCATCTGCCAGAAAAGCGCAGGGAATAAAACCGTGAGCACAAGTAACGGTTGCAAAAGGATACGAGAAGCAAGTGACGTCCACAATGATCAAGTTGATGAGTTTGTTTATCATATGACCAATGAATGTTATAAAAAGTACACAACAACTTCTGTTCTCTATAGAAAAAGGAAGAGTCTCGCTAAATGCCAAAACCCTTCGCATTCTGAGCAGGAAGAAGATAGAAGTACTCGTTCCCAGGCTGTCCTCCATCCACCGAATACAGAGTCTGAGACGACCACAACAGCCTATTATCTGTGGCAGTAAATCCCACAAACAACAGTACACAAAATATTGCATCAGTGAATCGCGCCGTGCTTCAGCCTTTCTAGTTGCGACAAACTTGTTTCAAGATGATGTTTTCACCCGAACGTGTTACCTTCAAGATTCGCATTGTTTGTGCGATTTACTGTCACAGGTAATACACTTCACTTGTCGTAAAGCTGTCGTGGTCATCTCTCTATTCGGTGGATGGCGGACAGCCTGGGAACGAGTACTTCTATCTTCTTCCTGCTCAGAACGCGAAAGGTCTTGGCATTTAGCGTGACTCTTCCGAGTCGCAGTCGCATCAAACGAGTCGCATCAAACGAACTGTCTTCAGGCGGTCCTGAGAGTGTTACAGATTCGACGATTTATGAAAGGATTATGGTATTGAACCAGGCTAAAAATGTGTTAGTTATGTCTAAACATGATAAATAAATGTTACATTTGAATCTAATGCTGCCTACTCTTGAATTATTCCATGAAAACTGAAATTTGCTATTTGGGCTGATTGGCGTCAAGCCGTAATCATGTATTAGGCTGTGCAGAAAAAAACGTACTTGATCTGGGAGTGTTACCCAAACTTTTTCCAAGGGTCTCAACATACAGAACAGGAAAATACCAAGTTTTGCTGTAAAAGAGAGATGTACACAGAAACCCCCCAGAGCCTATACTAGTAGGGAAATACCGGCTGTAAGATTTGCTATGGGAAAGAGTCCCACAACCATCTCGGAAGCTTTGACATCTGTGAACTCATCACGATATAATCTGAGAGAGTTGGATTTTCAGACGGTCACATGTAGGACGGTTAACGTTGATTAAGTGGGGGAGACTTTTCCTGATGCTTATAAGGCAGCAGGGGAAGGGATAAATAAGAGGTCCCCTCGCCTTCGTTCATCGCGGCCCTTCCGACCACCGCGACTCTGTTACTCGTGCCGTAAACCCAGCCGTTGTTGTCCTGCTAGACGTGCATTAGATGGGTGGGTTGAATTGGCAATTGCAAATGGTGGAGTTGGGTCGTCCACGGGGACGAGGCAGGTGTTACCGAGTTTACTGCAGCAGTAAGAGATTGTCTCGTTCCCAGGGTTGGGCGATGTCCATTCCAGTTAAGGTTGGTTCTGTGATGGTGACTGCTGCGGTAGACACGGCCGCCCATGTCACCGTCTTGAGTGAACATTTATTTAGGTTGCGTCTGCAGGGGTTATTATCTTCGCCCATTCGGTTGACTGGTGCATTTCGAGGGATGACCAGAATGGGAATGCTAGTACGGCAGGTCTCGTTTTCCATCGCTGATTTTCACTGTATTGGGAACATAGTGGTGGCACCCTTGGTTGACAACCTGTTGCTAGGCTTCGATTTCCTTTCAGCCTGTGTTGTGTTGTAGATTTTAGGGATACAACCTTGGTTATTGGGGGCACCAAGGTTTTTGCAGGTTGAATTCTTAGGGAGTGGTGACCTGTTGAATGCGGGCTTCATTTCGCTCTGCCAGTGCCTTGAATGGTGAAGCTAGGGCCATTGGTGACGCATTTTGTTGTACGTGTTTGAAGAGATGTAGTATGGTGTGTCAGCTTTGTGGGATATATGGATGTTTGCCATCACTTGTATGTAGTGGTGGATGCATTGTATTTGATTTTGATTTTCTATGTGAAAATTATCCGATTTGCGATTTGATTTGTTTGTTTTTTTACAGGATATTTATTTGAAGCATTGCGGAATTGAGGAAACAAAAATATATATAAAATTCTAGACAAAAATCGTTGGTAATGTGTCGTGTAATGCAATGTGTATTTCGGAACTATCGTTTTAGAATTATAGTGTGTGTTGGAGAACTCTGGCGTGTATTCGGGAGATCGATGTTGTTCGAAAATTGTGATTTGCGCTGCGGCGTTATACTTGTAGTGTATTTTGGGAGAATATTATTATTATGAGAGGGAGAATGGGGAGGCCAATTTATAGTCTGGACAGCAAGTAGTTTAGAGGCTTGTTCCTGTCATGGGTTGGATGATGTTTCTGTATTTATTGCGGCCATGTAGCTGGTAGGCTGGCCTGCGCATTATATTTTTGAGAATTAAAGTGATCAGTCCCATGAGGCTGATTGTATTTATTGCGGTCATGTAGCTGGTAGGCTGGCCCGCGCATTATATTTTTTCCCCCGCCACAACGCGGCCGGGGACTTTAAAATGGTTCTTGATTCTATGTGTCCGTGCATGTCCGTGCATGTCTGTTCGAATGATTACTTCCTAACGCTTTGTTGGATTCTTCCGAAATTCGGCATACGCATTCCTTGCGACAAGACGCCATTCGGTATCGCATTTCAGCAACATCTGCCTGAAGGTGGCGCCACTGGGTCAAAATGGTTCTTGCTTCTATGTGTCCGTGCATGTCCGTGCATGTCTGTTCGAATGATTACTTCCTAACGCTTTGTTGGATTCTTCCGAAATTCGGCATACGCATTCCTTGCGACAAGACGCCAGTCGGTATCGCATTTCAGCAACATCTGCCTGAAGGTGGCGCCACTGGGTCAAAATGAATCTTGCTCCTTTGTGTCCGTGGATGTCAGTTACAAGCGATAACTTCCAAACGCTTTCTTGGATTCTTTCGAAATTTGGCACACGCATTCTTTATGAGAAGATGCGGTTGCGTACTGGGTCTTGCTGTCTTTGTGTCTGTGTCTGCTCAAATCCTTCACAGGCGATAACTTCCAAAAGATTTGTCGGATTCCTTTGAAATTTAGCATATACACTCCTTGTGACCAGACATGGGTTGGTATTGCGTTTCAGCAAGATCCACCTGAAGGTGGCGCCACTGGGTCTTGTTCCAATCTTCTGTTCATGTCCGTGGTTTCCATTCAAATTCTTCACAAGCGATAATTTCCAAATGCTTTGTCTAATAATTAGGCATCCCTAAATGCCTAAATGCGTTTGTCATTTGTTCTTCTTTCTTCCCCTTCTCGCTGTTTTGAATTTCATGTCGCTTTAAATGAAGGACACCATTTTCTTAAATTTGCTGTCCAGTCCTTCTATTCCACATCATATGATTTACACTAAAGCTTTTGCAGGAACCATATTTTTTTTCAGAAGTATAATATGAAATAACTGGCGGGTGAATCCCCGCAGTACCGAACCTGTGTTAGTTTTGAATTTTGTGTCGCCTTAAATGAAGGACATTTCCTTCAACTTTGCTATGAAATCATTCTATTCCACATCATATGATTTGCCCTAAAGCTTTTGCATGAACCTTATTATATTTCAGAAGTATAATATGAAATAACTGGCGGGGAAATCCCCGCAGTACCGAACCCCTGTTTTTTTAAATTTCGTGTCATCTTAAATGAAGGACAACATTTTCTTCAATTTTGCTATCAAATAATTGTATCTCACATCATATGATTTACCCTAAATATTTGTGTCCACAGTGTAACTTACTATATTAATTACAACTGAGTTCCTAAAGTTCGTGGTTTTTCGGACTGTGATAGATGATGGCATGCAGTTGTCAGTATGGTTGTTTCATGTACAGGGAGCTTTCTATGGCTTTCATGTCAGCACACCTACCACTACCCTCAAGAAGAGCATGTTCCCATCCCCAGGGCGCCGAGCCGCACCCTCTATCTCCCAAACTAGCCCTCGTCCGAGCCTCATATATTGTGTTTGAGCATATATATCTCCAATATATCTTGGCAGAAGCTGAAATTTGTGTGTTGTCTGCAATATTGGGATAATTGCAACCCCAAAAGGTTTCAATTTATCAGGCACAGACCCATGTTTTTGTATTTGGTAAATGGATCCCTTGTCTACATGTATATATTTTTGCTTGGAATTGTTTTTCTTGCCAATCCGCTTCTGGGTGGCGCCACCTTGGGCCAAATTAAATTGCATCTCCAGACAATAACTTTTGAAAACCTTAAGGATTCTTTCCAAATTTGGTGTGGTGGTACCTTGTCTCAAGATCTGGCTTGAGAATGTTTTTCATGTTGATAGGGGGACTACCTGAAAGCTAAGTTAAGTGTTTCCAGACAATAACTTTTAAAAACCTGAACCGATTCATTCCAAATTTGGTGTGTAGGTACCTCGCCTCAATTTCTCGTTTGGCATTGTTTTTCATGCCGATCCACATATAGGTGGTGCCACCTGGGGGTAAATTTAAAATTGTTTCTTGACAATAACTTTTTAATACTTAATAATAAACTTGGTATACATGTACCTTACCTGAAGGTTTCACTTGGTATTGTTTTTCTTGTTGATCTGCTCATAGGTGGCGCCACCTTCTAGGCCAAGTTAACATTTTCTATTTCCAATGTCAAGGGATCTTGCTTCAAGATCTCGGTTGGGATTATTTGTTATGCCTATCTGCCTACACATGGCGCTACCTGAGGGCCAAGGTAAAATTGCATTTCCGGACAGTAACTGTTGGACCCTAATGGATTCTTTTAAATTTGGTATGTGGATACCCTCAAGTTATCTTATGGGGCCATGTTAATGATGTTTTTCCTAAGTTTTACGTTTTTACTTTCTTCACAAATGATGAATATTTCCTTTACTAAAGATGCAAAAGGCATGCCTCCAATCGTATTCGATCGACTGTATCTAGTTGCATATGCATTCCTTGTGACAAGATGTTGATTGGTATTGCGTTTCAGAAAGATCTGCCTGTAGGTGGCGCCACTAGGGTTCTTTCCGTTCTTTTGTGCTGCAAGCAATAACTTTGAAACGCTTTGAAATGTTGCTCGAAATTTGGTTTCCGGGCAACAACTTGAGAACTGCTCATCAAATTCTTCCCAAATTAGGCATGCATATACATTGTACCTTGCCATGAGATGTTGCTTGGGAGTGCGTTATCCGCTTCTGCTCAGAAAGTGATGCCACCTGATGACAAAATCTGAAATTTGTTTTTGGCCAATAACTTGAGAACTGCATGCTCATCGGATTCTTCTCAAATTTAACATGCATTTACCATGCCAGGAGATGTTGCATGGGATTGCCTTTCTCTCATTTGCACTTACAGGTGGCGCCACCTGGTGGCAAAATCCCAAATTTGTCTCCGGGTAATACCATGACCTAAGATGTCGCTTGAGATTGCATTTCGCCCACTTGCGCCTATAGGTGGCACCATCAGGTGTTAAAATCAAAATTTGTTTTCAGCTATTAACTTGAGAACTGCTCATCGGAATCTCCTCAAAGTTAGCATGCATGTATCATGCCAGGAGATGTTGCGTGGGATTGCGTTTCGCTCACTTTTACTTACAGGTGGTGCCACTTGGTGGTGAAATACCAGATTTGTTTCCGGGTAATAACTTGAGAACCGCTCGTCAGATTCTTCTTAAATCTGGTATGAATATATCATGACATATGATGTCGCTTAGGATTGCGTTTCGCCCACTTGTGCTTACCGGTAGCACCACCTCGTGTCAAATCTAAATTTGATTTCGCTCATCAGGTTTTTCTCCAATTTGGTATGCAGGTACCATGCTATGATATGTCCCTTGAGATTGTATTTCACCTGCTTTTGCATACTGGTGGCGACACCTGGTGGAAAAAACTGAAATTTGTTTCTGGCAATAATTTGACAACTGCTCATCGGATTCTTCTCAAATTTGGTTTTCATGTGCCATAAGATGTCACTTGGGATTGTGTTTCGCACACTTGTGCATACAAATCTAAATTTGGTTTCCGGGCAATAACCCCTTTTCAGATTCTTCCCAAAGTTTGTATGCTGATTCACCATGTCATGAGATGATCCTTGGGATTGCATTTCGCCCACTTGCACCTACAGGTGGCGACACCTGGTGGCAAATTTAAAATTTGGTTTCCAGACAATAGATTGAGGATGCATTCAGCTTCTTGTCAAATTTGGTTTTCAGATAATATGCCTTGAGATGTCACTTGGGGTCGCTTCTCGGTTACATAATTTCCATGCTTCATTGCATGGAAGCTAATTTACAGAAGCAAAAAATGTTCAGTCAACCGTTCTAAGTTGATTTTAAAACTTGGGAAGGCAGAATTAAGACCCTCCGCATCCAACGCCTATGAAGTATAGCAGTTGCCTCCCTCATGTATATCCCCTCGAGACCAACAATGCTAAAAAATATTGCTGCCATTTCGGCGGGGGACTTGGCATCCTCTGGCTGCTTGTTGAGAATTAAAGTGATCAGTCCCATGAGTCTGACCATTTGAGTCAGATTTTTAGTGGGTTTGGGTATAATTACAGACAGTGTGTTAACGAAACTGGACTGACGGAATGGTTCACCATTTTATTGAAGTTTGGTATTTTGAGAGAGCAGTGTGCTTTTGTACACTGTATATTATGGACTTTGATATGTGTGATATAACATGAAGAATTCACTTCTCAGTCTCGTATTTTAGTAATTGTTGGCAGCGCTGGAATGGCGAATGCCTGGGATAGGGATTGGATCTAACAGGGCGGAGTAAGATCTTCGCCAAAAAGAAAACGGGGACGGGTAGCTATACGCTCGGAACTGTTAATCCCTGGTATGCCGAAATGAACCGTATGCCAGGAGATTGCATCAGTCGGGCTAGTTTAAATCAGAACCGCCCCTAAGCGGTTTTGGCCCGAAGCTAGAAGTTTGGAAATCTTCGGTGTATGCACTGATATGGTCAGACGAAGGTGGAATTTCATTGAGACAAGACGTAGAACTCGGGTGGTCGGATGGGAGAATTATAACGGATATTTTAGCTATATATTACTCTGGGTGTTGCTAGCCGGGGCTCACCACGACGGCCTAATCCCAATCGGCGGGGTTTTTCTGGACACGCTCTCTATAAAATAATATGGCCACATTTTATAAATGTCGCCACATTTCCCTATAGAGAATGTGGCCACATTTCAGTAGAACCATTTTCTATGATAAATAAAACAACACTATCTTGTAAAATATAAGAGAAAGAGGCCACAAATGTGGCCACATTTTACGATGTCTTCAAAAATGAGAAAAAAATTCATGCATTGACAATTTCCAGTTCACGTCTCGGAACTACGTGAATGAAATCATCAATGGTCCATGCTTGATTTCTACACGTTGCTGGATATAATCTACGGCATCTGATGGACGGAAACGATTCACGAATAAGTATAAAGACTATTTCATAAAGAAAAATGCATTTACCGTTCTGTTTTCTCCTTGTGTTGTTGTTGATCAAGACATAAAAAAATGCCCGGATATCAACCTCTTGTTTATCAAAACTGTAACAAGCGCTTTGATTGGCTGAAATGATGGAAATGTAGGCGTGGTTTCTAGCTTTCAGTCAATCGGAGCACAGTTGATATCTGCTGGAACTGTACACATTTGCATGCCTGCTGCGAAATGCTTGTCGTTACCGTTGCATTTCCACAACTTTTCTCAGACTTTTCATTCATTTATGATACTTTTTAATAGTAAATAGTTCCCACCCACGATTGTCAATATAACAATTGGACAAGAATGCGTCACTACCAAATAAGTGTGAAGACATCGGGAAACGGTTTTTGTCGGTATAGCCTATAGATCGCATGTGGACCGGTAAGAAAATTAGCTATCACCTTTCTGATTTTCCGATTTTCAAATGACTTTTGTTTGGGGTTCGCTTTGGCGCACTTGTAAATCACTGGATCTACTATTCTCAGTTCTTTATTAATGGAAATTGATTCTTCAGAAATGTGGCCACATTCTCTATAGAGAATTGTGGCCACATTCTCTATAGAGAAATGTGGCCACAGTTGTCAAATTTGTACATTTCTCCGTGTGTTCACAAAAACCCCGCCGATTGGGATTAGGCCACCACGACTTCAACTATACGGCTACGGTGTACATAGGCCAAATGGGGAGTCCATGCGTTGTTTTTTTTCTGCCTCACCGCGTGGAAGACAATGGCAGGGGTGTCGAAACCATGAGATGACTTTTGTTGAAAAGTTCTGATTGAGCATGCGCCGTCCATAGGCAGGCTTATGGGGGATGTTTCTGGTCCCAGTGGACCACTCATGCTCCGATTGTGTCGCCGGAGATATCAGTTTGAAGGACTCGTGGAGGAGCCTCCGGCTAGATGAATGTGGCGTGAAACTGACGTCATTCCGCGCATGAGCAGTAGAAAAAGTATGGGAATAGCCGTTTGGGGGTCGATGAGGGGCAATATTGGTCCAATTGGGTCGTGGGAGGTGTCAGTGTATAGCACTCGTGGGGAGCATCCGACTAGACGGGTATGGCGTGAAACCAACGTCATTCTGCGCATGTACAGTAGAAAAAGTGTATGACAATAAACGTTTTGGGGCCGAGATGGACCAATGTTGGCCCAAATGGGCCGCGAGAGGTGTCAATATGTAGCACTCATGTCGGAGCGTCCGCATGGACGAGTGTGGCGTGCAACTGACGTCATTCTCGCGCATGCCCAGTAGAAAAAGAGTATGGGAGTAGACGTTTTGGGTCGAACGGACCACTATTGGTCCAAATGGACCGTGGGAGGTGCCAATATGTAGCATGCTTGAGGTACTGTTCGACTGAAAGAGTGTGGCGCGGAACTTACGTCATTCTGTGGATGCGCAGTAGAAAAGGAATATGGGAATAGACGTTTTGGGGTCAAGATGGGCTATTGTTGGTACAAATTGGTCGTGAGAGGTGTCATAGTGAAGCACTGGTGGGGGAGTATCCGAGTAGACGAGTATGTCAAAAAGGTCATTTCCAAGGTCAATGTGGCCTTTTTTGCCCTTTTAAATGGTCAAGAGGCGTCCACGTGCCCTTCGGCATCTGTCTTTGAGGCCCAGTAAGAGTTATCTGCCCCTGAATACGACTGTATAAGTCCTTACTACAATGTTAATCTCCCGAAATGCGCGTCCGCAAGTATTGTACCCGACAATATTGCTAGCTTACCTTCCTTTTTTTCACATGTCCTATACCGAGAACCAGAGGCCGGGATGTTTGCTATTCTGGGTCTGAGTCCACATCAAAAATGGTCACGCTTCACCGTGACGGCTGGACCAAATTTAAACGAGTGTTGAGCGGTGACCTCGATGGTGACCTCATCGACATGGAGAATGCCATCTACTTACATCTACGTCGTGCTTCGCACACCTGGGGCTCTACCAGGATCCCACCCGAAGCTTCACCTCAGACTCTGAACGGCCTTTGAGAAAGTGGTGCCTATTGTTGACCAGCTGATTACACCGGACGAGCGGGTCAACCGTCTAGTGGGCCCTGTTTCGTGCTATTGATGACGAACTGGCCGAGCCCAATGAGCAAATCATCAACCGCGTCAAGGAGGAAGACGAAAGGGACTATCCGGTTCTCACCTCCGTGACCTGCCGGCATGTTCTGGATAAACTTAGCACCCGTATTTCACCGTTGGAGGACGACGACGTCATAGATTACCCGTATATGCTCAATTAATCCAGTGAGAATCGCATCCATGCAACGGAGGCCGGTGCGGCGTCAGAACCCAAATGAAAGAACTTTGACCCCAGCGCCAGATACCACAGATAATATGGGATATGTTTCATGTTGCTATCCCATGATGTACCATATTGAAGGTTAATAAATAGAGCCGATTGTTTTAGAACTGTACTCACTTATCTCAAACCATGCGGCTTGAGAGGTCCTGCTCATGGCTCGCCCGGAATCCATTCCCACTGAGGAGGGAAACTTTACCACAGATCCCGAAGATCCACCCTCGGAGGTACTACATATCCTGGAAGCTGCGATCTACCGGCTTCACTGTTTTCACCGACATCGTCCTATATTGGACTTCTACAATTCCCGGCTTGATGACAACAACCATCCCACCCCACCACGCATATACCATTTTTTTCAGGAAGCCACAGCCTTCGAATTAAATCTCACTTTTGGTTATTTATTACGGCATAAGGAGACGGACCAGCTCCGGTACATTTACCCCTGCCACAATACCTCGTGTACGACCATCCCTTCACTATTACGGATCGTGCGTCCCTAGCCACGGCACTGGCCCAGCTACAGACCATTTATAGCTTCGAATGGGCCCGGCAACAACGCCGCAGCATCAAATGGCAGGTTGAGATGACGACGAATGTTATGTTTTACGTGACTTAAATGATCGACCACCCGATCCTTTGATCTCATTCCATGGACTTTTCCTCCCTATAAATACGAGGGAGAGTCACATCTTTTGTCATTTTCGTACTGACCATGACGGAGCATATAATACGGGCGCTTCTCGACTTGACCCCGAGGTCTTCCTGTACGTCTATGCACATCAGTTCGATATCACGGAGGAGGGAGACATCTGTGATGCGGACCCTACAAAACCGCGCCCGGTTCACATTCGTCTGTCTCGGGTCTCTTGCTGGACTAAATTCAAATGGGTGTTGTCTGGTGAACTGGACGGCAACCTCATTCACTTCCATCGCGATGTGTACGTCCGACGCGGCCCCTTCTTTGCTCAACTGGCTCGGCTAAATGGGGGTACAGTGCATTTTACCCTTCACCATGTTCTATGGCGCGCGTCGGGAGATACCGTGGCGGATGTGCTTACAGAGGAAGAGCGGTCATCAGACGAGTTGGACTGGCCATTTATCTTTGACATTGTTCTGGCAGAAGCGAAAGAAAAAAAATCAGAAAGAAACTCCGACCTCGATCCCAGATATACCAGTTATAAGTAACTATAGAACCGAGGCTCCATCATCATTTGTCACCATGAACAGCTATGAGAAGGTGTTGGACACTTTGCCTTACAGTGACGACAATTCGGCAACCTATAGTACATTATCCACCCTCTATCGAGCCGCTAAATCCCAGGGGATACAACGTGCCCAATTACAAGCGTCTAGTCCGTTATTCATAATCCAGCCGTCGTCCATTAGAGAATATCCGCGTCCATAATCCAAAGACCTATTCCATTTCCATATAACAGTATTAGCACCAAATTCAAAAAGACAAAAGTATACATAAACATAGGCTTGTTTCCTGCAAGAGAGAAGCGGTCAACAAGTCCGAGATTGGTTAAAAAACAAGACACCTGTACCTTACATCGAGATGCCCGTCGCCATTTTCCGCGGAACCGGGTCGTCGTTGGTGGTATAGATTTGGTCGATAAGAGCGCCTTTGCCAAACTTCAACGATGGGAATCGGTATATCTTGACGTGCATCGATATTTTGTCGACGTATGCGTGGGTGGTAACCATCTGAACGAAAATTCGGGAAAAATCTCGTAGCTGCATTCAAGGCCATCTTTAAGACGGGCCGCAATCCATAGTATTTGCAAACCGACGAAGGCACGGAATTCCTTAACAGACCCTTTCAACAGTTACTGAATGCTCAGAAGGCGTTTCAAACGTACAACAAGACGAACGCTTATATCGTCGAAAGTTTCAATCGTACGTTCAAAGGCCACATGTATAAATATTTCACCTATAAGAATACAAGGCGGTACATCGATGTTCTTCCCAAGCTAGTGCAGGGTTACAATCGAGCCTATCACCGGAGTATTCAGAGAGCACCCATCACCATTAGCAAACGCAACGAGACCCAGCTCTGGCGTGTCTTGTACCCAATGCAACCCCAACCACGACCGAATGAGGTGTTCACGGTCGGGAACCCGTTCGGATCAGTAAAGTCAAAGGCAATTTCGAGAAGATGGGGAACCGTTGCAAGGAATATTTTAAGAGCAAGAATTACAGCCCGTTGTGAAAACATGCGAAGACTACTACACCGTGGAACGCATCATTACAATCATGAAATGGCAAGGGTGGCCCATTTCCTTCAATTCCTGGGTCCCGGACAACCAGATGAAACCGCTATATAGCCACGAACCACAGCCGGTAGCGTTCATTCTACGTTCAACCATGAACGCGGTGTTATGGAAAAACAGCAGCTGAACACAGCGTATCCCAGCGGGCTTTGTTGTGACATCGCTAACCCCACCAAAGACACAACCGCCAACCGTGAGTGCAGGTCAGACGAATGTACAGACCACTCGTACCAAATTTACAGAAGCGGGTTACCACGGCAGCGGATACACATCCAACCATGGACCTCCGGTGGCAACACCTTTTTGTCTGTCTCATTACGGGACCGATGGGCTCAGGCAAGACACACTTTGTCCGGAAACTCATTCAACGCGCCGACAACATGATTACCACACCCTGCTCGTGTGGTGTTACGGAGAATGGCAAACGTCGTATGCAACAATGTCCAGCACCACGTTCGTGGAAGGCATACCCAGCCTGAACGATTTGGAATCTGACACTTTGGTGGTCATGGATGATCTCTTGGAGACGGATGCTCTGGTGACCCAGCTCTTCACCAAGGGCAGTCATCATCGGCAGCTCAGCATCACATACATTGTGCAGAATCTGTTCAGTAAAAACAAGGAACATCGGAACATCAGTTTAAATCCCCGCTACCTGGTCGTGTTTAAAACCCCGAGAGATACCACTCAACTGCGGCACCTGGCGAGACAGATGTACCCCGGAACCGCCCGATCTGCGTTGGAAGCCTTTGAAGATGCAAAAACCCCTCAACACGCGTACATGCTCTTCGACCTGAAGCAAACCACCCACGACCACCTTCGACTACGGACCGGTATTTTTCCTGGGGGGACCCACCATGTCTACATGCAAATATAATGTAAAAACACCCAGAGTGGCTCCCCCAGGTGGGGTGTGTGTATTTGATGATGGGTATAATAAAATAATGAATACAACATCATGGTTGACTTTGTCTCTGAAGTGAAAGAATGTCCAGGAAATAGCCCACAAAGGAGAAAAAGGGCAGGGTTGTGGATTCCAGCGTTAGTTGTACAGGATATCCGCTCGAGTACGCAAGCACGCTCCGACGCTCCGTGTATTGAGGACCGCCCCACTCAAGTTGGTTCGGACTATTGTACGCGGTGCGGAACCTGACCTTGTGCGCTGCCTGTGAGAAATCGGGCATAACGACTTGAAAGAGAACGTGCCACTGACTCCGACTCATAAGGTCAAGTTGGCCAAGCATAAGGCAGGTCGGCAATGTTACAAACCGCCGTTCAAATATATCCAATATTACCCAGCTATTTAAACCCCATCAACGGAGACATCGCAGCCATGGTTGGAGAAAGTTTAATCGTTCGATGATTCACGATCATATCACTTTAAATTAATAGTGGGTTTAACTAACATACACAATTGTGTGCATAGCTTACGTACAGTTCTGTATGGGTTACCTCGCAGAGCTTTAAATCATATAGCCAGAGATATACAACAATCTGCGTCTTCAGGAAATATAATACCAACCAAAACCACTAAATTATGTCAAGATATAACGTATTTTCGGTTGTATCGTCCAGTGAACATAATCGAAGCATCCCAAGATCGGCTTTTCTTGAAACTCAACTACTTAGATAAATGACTGGACATTATTAATTTACCTCGAATTCTGAATGATTCAGAGGTACGCAACGCTATACCAAACTATCTGAAGGTCACAGAACCTCCTTGCATTTCATATGAGTATACTAAATCTATAGCCACCAAAATATTCAATTACTCTACTGCGGTCAAGGAGTTTGACTGGAACTTATACACGTCAAGAGGCTATAATTGTGATTGTGAATCGTCGAACTTTATCTATACACCATGCAAAACAAGTTGTGACTGGTAACCTTGATGTAGTGAGCGATTTGGACCTGAAGTTACTCATGATGAAGGGACCTAAATATAGAGAGCCCAGAAGAATACATCTGAAGGCCGGCCAGAAGATAGTCATGTCTGCATTGGAACAGTACGTTATTGACTGGTCTAAGCGAGAAAAAGTTGAACCTACGGTACTCGCTGATTGGCTGGACCGCACCAAGAGCAAGGTCGTTGAAACAATCCACCATATTGACAAAAGAACCCTTACCCAAGCAAAGCAAGTACTGAGAAACCCCAATTCGCAATAAGTTCTAGCAAATCTCCAGAGCATGACGTATGTGGACACTTAAGAGTGATGGATACCGTAAAATATGCTAAAGTAAAGGTGAGCACTGGACTTCTGTCGTTGATGTTATATTAAGGGGGGGGGGGGGAATAACTGTTGTATATATGTTGTGTTCTCAGTAATGAAAAATAAAACGTGTTCTTTTTCCTACAACAATGTCATTTGGTTCTTTTTCTTTATACCGTAGTTAACCGGTTTATGGAAATGCCCTAGGTTCAGTGACGTCGGAACGAACTTGAAAGTGGGGAGCGGGGGGGGGGGGGGGGGGGCGAGGGCGAGGGCCCAGGAGCGGCCCAGGCTCCGGAAGCTCCGGGGTCCTAGATCGCCGGAGATGCGTTCTGAGCGTTTTCCCGGAATTAAAACTGATCATACTGCATGCAGATTTATGGTTCTATTTTCACGATTTTTTTCGCAATTATCAGCAAGCATCGATATTGAAAACATCGCACCGCATGCTTGCATCCATTTGGCTTTCTAGTTATATTTAAAACATACAAAACGATGACTTGTAGTACTTGGAAGGCAAATCAATATGCCTACCGATACGATTCATTCACACAAAGATAAAACAAGGAAAACCTCACAGCCGGCGAGGGTCCAGGGGCCGCCTAGGCCCGGAAGCTCCGAAATCCCAGATCTCCGGGGATGCGTTCTAAGCGTTTTCCCGGAAATAAATTCGAACATAATGTATGCAGATTTATGGTTCTATTTTCACGTTTGTTTCGCATTTATAAACACGCATCGATATTGAAAAAATCATGTTTCATGCCTGAATCCATTTGACTTTCTATTTATATTTAACACATAAAAAAAACGATGATCTTTACATCATGTACATTAGAACTAATTCATTTATACCGATTCATTTACACAAAGCTAAAATAAGCGATCCTCACAGCCTGACAGGCGAGGGACCAGGGACCGCCTATGCCCCGGAAGCTCTAGGGTTTCGGGTTGCTGGAGATGCGTTTTACGCGTTTTCCCCGAAATAAATCTGAACACAATGTATATAGATTTATGGTTCTATTCTCACATTCATTTCGCATAAACACGCACTGATATTGAAGAATATGCCGGACTCCATTATCATTTCCTGGTTTACCACAAACAAAACAGGCCTATAACACACCACTACACGTCCTGACACTCTATCCGTAATTTTTATGTGGGAACATGGTCAGTTAGGAGTGCCGAAAAGTGAGAGGGGCGGGGGGGGGGCCCCAAAGACAATCGCCCCCCCCCCCCATAAAAAATGTGGGACCGGGCGGCCATCTTTCATTTCCCCATGAAACTTTGTTATCGTCATTTCTCAGGAACTACTGGGCAGATCTTTCTCAAATTTGGTACACAGGTTCCCCTTGGGGTCTAGTTGTGCAAGATACCTTTTTCGGTCCGATTCGAAAATCCAATATGGCCACCAGGCGGCCATCTTGGCTTTCCCCTTGAAACTTTATTGTGATTTCTCAGGAAATACTGCACGGATCTTTCTCAAATTTGGTACACAGGTTTCCCTTGGGGTCTAGTTGTGCAAGATATCTTTTCCGGTCCGATTCGAAAATCCAATATGGCCACAAGGCGGCCATCTTGGATTTCCCCATGAAACTTGTTATCGCGATTTCTCAGGAAGTACTGCATGGATCTTTCTCAAATTTGGTACACAGGTTCCCCTTGGTGTCTAGTTGTGCAATTTACCATTTTCGGTCCGATTCGAGAATAGAATATGGCCACCAGGCGGCCATCTTGGATTTCCCCTTTGTTATCGTGATTTCTCAGGTACTACTTCACGAATCTTTATCAACTTTGGTAAGCAGGTTTCCCTTGGGGTCTAGTTGTGCAAGATATCTTTTCTGGTCCGATTCGAAATCCAATATGGCCACAAGGCGGCCATCTTCGATTTCCCCATGAAACTTTGTTATCGCGATTTTTCAGGAACTGCTGCACGGATCTTTCTCAAAGTTGGTACACCGGTTGCCCTTGGGGTCTAGTTGGCAAGATACCATTTTCGGTCCGATTTGAAAATCCAATATGGCCACCAGACGGCCATCTTAGATTTCCCTATGAAACCTTGTTATCATGATTTCTCAGGAAGTACTGCATGGATCTTTCTCAAATTTGGCACACCTCGTGGTCCTGCTGTGCAAGATACCTGATTTGGTCCGATTCGAAAATCCAATATGGCCACCAGGTGACCATTTTGAATTTCCCCTTGATATGTTGCTATCGTGAATTCTCAGGAACTACTGCATGGATCTTTGTCAGATTTGGTACACAGGATCCCCTTGTGGTCTAGTTGTGCAAGATACCTTTTCTATTTCGATTCACAAATCCAATATGGCCATCAGGCAGCCATCTTGGATTTTTCCATGAAACTGTTTTATTTGCAATTTCTCAGGAAGTGCTGTATGGATCTTTCTCAAATTTGGTACACAGCTTCCTCTTGGTGTCTGGTTGTGCGAGATACCTTTTATGGTCTGATTCGAAAATCCGATATGGCCACCAGGCAGCCATCTCGGATTTTCCCATGAAACTTTGTTATCGCGATTTCTCAGGAAGTACTGCATGGATCTTTCTCAAATTTGGTACACAGGTTCCCCTTGGTGTCTAGTTGTGCAAGATACCATTTTCGCTCTGATTCGAGAATCGAATATGGCCACCAGGCGGCCATCTTGGATTTCCCCTTTGTTATCGTGATTTCTCAGGTACTACTTCACGAATCTTTCTCAAATTTGGTAAGCAGGTTTCCCTTGGGGTCTAGTTGTGCAAGATACCTTTCTTGTCCGATTCGAAAATCCAATGGCCATAAGGCGGTCATCTTGGATTTCCCCATGAAACTTTGTTATCGCGATTTTTCAGGAACTGCTGCACGGATCTTTCTCAAAGTTGGTACACCGGTTCCCCTTGGGGTCTAGTTGGCAATATACCTTTTCTGGTCCGATTCGAAACCCAATATGGCCACCAAGCAGCCAACTTGGATTTCCCCATGAAACTTTGTTATCGTCATTTATCAGGAAGTACTGCATGGATCTTTCTCAAATTTGGTACACAGGTTCCTCTTGGTGTCTGGTTGTGCGAGATACCTTTTATGGTCTGATTCAAAAATCCAATATGGCCACCAGGCAGCCATCTTGGATTTTCCCATGTAACTTTGTTATCGTGATTCCTCAGGAAGGACCATGAATCTTTCTCAAATTTGTTACACAGGTTCCCCTTGTGGCCCAGTTGTGCAAGATACCTTTTTGGTCCGATTCGAATATCTAATATGGCCGCCATCTTGAATTTCCCCTTGAAACATTGTTATCGTTAATTCTCAGAAACTACTTCATGGATCTTTTGTGAAATTTGGTACACACGTCCCACATGGGTCCTAGTTGTGCAAAATATTTTTTTGGTCTGATTTGAAAATCCAAATTACGCTTCAAATTAATACGGTATTCTCGAGTTGTGACATTGCATCTCAAGAGTCGGATGATCAAACTGTGGGGCATATTCTATGTATTGAATGACTATAGAGAATATGCATACCTTCACCTTCTATCTCAAGGAGTTCAAATGATTTCGAATTAAAATGTATTTCTTCAAATTTTAAATCAGTTTACTTTAGTCCATGCTGTTGCAAGTGAACTGCCCAGCCCCACCGTTTCGTCTGCTGACGGGTCGACAACACGAAGGGACGTCACTGACTCTTGTGACACAACGTCACAACTCGACCACAACTCGACAACTGTAGACTACTGCGTGTTTTGATTCAAGGGAGATAATCAGAATTCAGACACTTCAAGGTTTCAACATTACTGCACGGACCGGATGCCTTCAGTATTATGTTTTGTACCATCTTACTATTTTCGAGCATGGTATCTGAAAAGAGATATCTCAAACTAGCCCAGTAAACAGAACAGAAGTAACATTCATTCCTAATTATAAAATGTTTCATAGCTCGTGCCAAAGTGTCAAAGACATTTGTCTTCACTTCCAGTACCCAATGATATGGCACGTGCAAAAAAAAATGCTACAAAACGAAGACGAAGGATCTTCCGGACATTCACTTTCAGACTAACTTTGCTCATTTCACTTGTACTATAACAACCGACATCAAGTGCAGTTTCTAGAAATCTTGAAACTCCTGAAACTTAATATTAAGAAAGGTAATATCTTGGTGTGCTCCAGTGTCCCTTTTTCGATGTTTTTCGTTCAAATTTGAAATTTTGCAAACAAAATTACAAATGAATCATTTGTTCTTAGTAACAATGGACAAAAAGATCCTCTTGTCATTAGCTTACAATTATCGGACAATGGTGGGCGCCAAGATCCTTCAGGATCTCTCGTTACTGATGTCGGCAAACCACCATGATGTTTCCATCGGTAACATTAGTCAATTTTCCTTCTACTAAAATGAATTTCCAATTACAAATGTATAGTCCGTCCACCATTGCAGAAATTTCCGCGTCCATAAATCGAAAGACCTATTCCATATTCCATATAACAGCATTAGCACCAAATTACTAAAACAAAAACCGTCACAGTATACATAAACATAGGCTAGTTCTCTGCTAGAGAGAAACGATAAAGAGTTTTCAGTGATTCCGGCAAATCCGTATTGCTGATCATTACGTTCTCACATCTAGGCCTATATGATTTTTGCTGTAAAGTCGTTATCTATATAATCATGTATCTCAGTGCACTTTTTGCTTTTGATTGTTCATATGAACACCATGAGGATCTTGAAGTAAAAGCTAGGTGCTTTCTAGAGTATAATTTTCAAGTCGATTTCTAGAGTATAATATATCTCAGTCTTGATTTACTCCTGACTTCATATGAACACATATTAAAGGTCGCATTGACCTTTGAAATTTGCATATGACCTTTGTGATGTCACTTCTGGTTCTGTCAGAATCACGTGACCAGACATGAGCTTTGACCCCGCGCATCAATCTCCTGGCTTCGATTGCATATACCTTTCGTCTAAACGGCTGCAGGAATGATCTCTGCCCCACCGTAATAAAAATGTAGAACGGAAGGAACAGTTCGTATGATTCGATGATATTCCATTGGTTTGGCATTTTGATTGGCAAGGATCACCAGCGCGTGATGGATAATGCATGAATGAAAGAACGTACCGGTTCTATTTTCAGGTTGTAGTCATAGATACCTACCCCTCCCATCCACGTCATTTTTTCAATGAAACGTCCGCCATTGTGTTGCTAAGCCGCGTCACAGCTCTGTAAATTTTGTAAAACTGCTCTATCCAAAAAGAGTTCGTTTGCGTTTGTCTTGATATAATACCGTACTGATGTTATTCATGACATAATTGAAATATATAATGGCATGGTTGACATAATTGCATAGTTAGAAACTAAATTATGTGACATGTTTTGCGTAATACACCGCGCGCATAATAATGTAACAGCTCATTACATATTTGTTGCCTGTGGGTGAGATTGGATTTGGAGCTGTTTGTAAAAAGCGGAAAACGGATCGAGGCTTGGTGAATGCCCGCGTACCATTTTTATCCAGTATTGTTCGCATGCGCGGTGGTCAAAGGTCACTTCCGGTCACGTGATCATAACCGAAAGTGAAGTCACAATGGCAAATTTCAAAAGTCAGTGAAATCTTAAAAACTCCCTTTATATACTACTGATAATTTTCATTCATTTATTTTTTTTTTCGTCTACCAGAATTGTATTTGGTTTCTCTATACTCTGTATCTTATAATAACATTCATTCAAACAAAAATTTCAGCAATCCAGGTACATGTACATTGTAGCTGAAAGCCCTTCGGAACTTTTCGTACAGGGAACCCTTTGCGTTGTCGCGTCACAACACGATATTTGCAGACAACAACAACAACAACAATCCAAACGACATTTGTGCGCTCATTTTGTTATTCTGCAATGCTTGCTTTTCATGTTATGACCGTGAGTCTTATTTTGTTCAAATGTATTAGTTATCATGTTAATAATCTTGCCCAGATGCTGTGTAACGGTTTTGCTGTCAACCCTGTGCAGCCACAGATTTTTAGCTATTAATTGTTGTTGTTGTTATCTAGGCGTAACGGTAATTTGGCGGGTTTTTGTGGATACATCGCCTATTTAGGAAGTGTATCCACATTTTCGCGAGACGTAAAATCAGCTATTTTTTCAAAAATGTGGATACACCTTCTATATAAGTGATGTATCCACATCTTATTAGCAATGTAAACACCTCTATAGAACTAAATACTCGATTCTAACTTTTTTTAAACTTAAATTTGAGAAATGTTTAGGTTGAATATTTTGACCGAGTGAAGTGCCGTCACAACATATTTTGTTCAAATTCTCACCCGACTTTCCAGGGCTAAATCGAAATCGGAAATACTTGCATGTGTGGCATGAATTCTTCTGAACTCAGTTAATTATAATTTAGAGATTTTAAGAGTACATAGACAGTTATATTTCTCCTCGTATTGCATGTATTGATGGGAAAGAGATGTCCCAAGAAACTTCAAACAATCGGGAGTCCAAATTTTACATCAACTGCAGGTGAAGAGTAAGGGAAAGTTTGATTGGCTGAAATCTGCGTAATACCCAGCTATAATTCAACCAATCAGAAAATTGGACTCTACAAGTCTCCAATATAGCTGACAAAAGCAACAACAAGCTCCGCGAAATAATAGCATCTCTTTCCCATCCATCTCAACTTCCACTCGTAAACTCAGTGGAACAATACGATTATTTGAATGATAAGTTTCTGGTAGCTAAGTCTAACAGATCGTAAGTTCCTCCTGTTGTTTTACTGTCAACAGATCGACGCCGAAAACTCTGAGTTTTTTTAGCTTCGTCTCAAGGAATCCGAAGTCGGGAGAACTTTTCATAATCGTACGACTTTTATATCGATGAATTATAAAGTATAGCAGTCATTACAACGTTAATAAAATGTGGATACATCGCCATTATATTTATAGTGTATGTATCCACATTTTTGGAAAACCAAGTTTTTGGTGATTTTCAATATATGGGCCATTTCACATCACGCAAGTAACATTTGTGACAGTTACCTCGAAGTTTACTCATTCAGTCAGACAAGAAGAAAAACACCATAATGCTGAAATCTCATAAGCATATTGAACTGGTATCCTACCTTTTATATGGGACATTTTACAACTCCTTTCATTTACTTTATTAGTTCACAGAGCTTCATATGTACTCTGTCACGTAAGTAATTCAGAAAGTTACTACGTGACACATTACAAATCAAGCTCTGTGAACTATAAAGTGAATGATAGGAGTTGTAACATATCTCATATACAAGGTATGATACTAATCCAATATACTTATGAGGTTATAGTTCTATGGCGTGTTTCTTCATATATGTCTGAGTGAGCAAACAAGTAACTGTCACAAATGTTACTTACATGACGTGAAATGGCCCATATATATATATATTTATTTCAAAATAAAATATATATCTATACACATGCTGTGTTTGTATCCACAAAAACCCACCAAATAACCGTTACGCCGTTATCTATATGCGATCCTTCTACGGGATCATTTTGGTCATTATGTGACACAATATTGCACTTTGGCATATGCACACTATGGCTAATACAATAATCACATGGGCTATTTTGACAAAGAAATTCTCTGTAATTGCCTAACAAGATAATAGATATAAACCAGAAGTTAACGATTGGCTTGTCATTGATTGATATGACTGTCAGTTCCAAAACTCCATACTGTACCTTGATAACATTAAATTTTGCAAAAACAGATGAAAATACTTGGCTACAGAAATGGTATGAATTACATGCAAAGGACGAGGAGTTTCAGACGAGGAATATATGAAAGATTGTTAACACACTTGATATATGATATGTTTATTTAACAATGGTGATTGACTATAGATGTGTTTGGCAAATACAGATAATTGTATTGATCAAATAGCTCGGGTGGGGACAATAGAATAGAATAGAATATATTTATTGCCAAATCAGGCACCCACGCGGAGCATACAATTATTTATCTCTCCCCCCATGATTTATATGATTAATAACAAGAAATCAATTACATTGACTCCATTGCCACGGCGCTGACCCAAAGGGGGTGCGGTCTGCCGGAGATGGCTCCATTCTCATCTCCTACTGACAACCACACCCCCACCTGGGCCAAGGACCCATCCGGGTGAGCCCAGTCCAGCTCCCTGCCCAACGACAGGCACACCCAAGCAGGGGCACGCAACGAAACGTTATATACCGTTACATCCAATATCATGATAATTGTCAAAATGATACGTTAATTGTATTGCAAGTATTTGAAAGCATCAGTGACTTGTTGAATATGAATCTTACTAGTCATATGAGTGGATTTAAATAGAAATGCAGCCAATGCTCTACATACAGTAACATTTAGCAGATTCCTGCACTTGAGCTTAAAGGTTATACCACTTCAGCAATACA
The DNA here is from genome assembly GCA_036873755.1 of Hanleya hanleyi. NCBI lineage: Eukaryota > Metazoa > Mollusca > Polyplacophora > Lepidopleurida > Hanleyidae > Hanleya > Hanleya hanleyi. The sequence continues at coordinate 10,797 of JAVTVY010011015.1, read as the reverse complement.
TGACTTGCCAGTCGTCTGAAAGTGGCAAAAGAGAAGAGTTATTGCCCCTTTTTCAGGAGCAAGATTCGGATTCTGCAATGCTTTCAACATGGGCCTCGGGGGAAATCACCATCCTAGGTTTGTTTATAGACAGTCTCAGCTGACAAGGACCTGGAATATAATTGAACTGTTCTAGAGTTAAAGTGGTCTAGAGGTATCATGTGAAAATCTTTGAAATAACTTTTTCCAGCAATTTTCAGTCCCTGCTGATACTTACAGCATGCGTGAGGCAAAAGTTTACTCGTTGTTCGCATTGCACTATGGGAAAGAAACTTGGCGGTTTTTTGCTATTTTTAGACAACCGACAAGGCTTGTATATGGCCAATTAGAGCTATTATTCCTGACCTGTTGTAGTCCAGGAAATGTAAAACTCCTGATGAGTCCTCTCGGCTTCAAAGTGAGAGACACATTCTAGAGCTATTTCAAACCTTAGTCAGACTTTTGTCTTGCAAAATTTGTGCAAAACTGATCAATCTTTGGATAAAAACGTTTCTGGGATTTGTAAATTTTTTGTGCCATACACAATATCTTAGTTTTGACAAAAATCTTTACATTAGGTTTATGATGGAATAGAACGGGCTTTCATAATCACCTGTTTTAAATAATTTCCAAGGATTCAAGGTCTGCCAAAACTATATTGATCTTGCAATCCGATACAACACTTCATTTATCAATATATGAACAGTAAGCTTATGGATGTGGTTTTGGTTACAATCAATTCAAAATAACAAAGTAAAACTATCGAATGAAACCAATGAGATATGACATCTTTCTAGTTCTTATACATACAAACTGTAGGAATCTGCGTCCTTGCTATGGTTTAGATTGGAAGTAGAAGTGCACAAAAATGTGTCCTGGTATTTGCGGCATAATGGATATGTAAATACCGTACAAAAACATGTATAGACCCTACGATAATGTATACCATCATCTCACATAATCAACGCAGACAAACTCCTCATGTATTCACAGGATGAAGGAGAAAAGGAGAAATTTACACTGAAAATGTTGAAGTACTATCAACACCATGATCTTTTGTGTGCTACTCCGAATAGCCATGTGAACTCTTACATGTCCAGTTCACATATTATATAGGACTACCAATGTGCCATATATTCCATACTCCAAATTTCATAGCATAATAAGGAATAACTTAATGACAAAGAGGGGGATAAGCTTACGTATGTTTGGTGGTCCAAAAATACTATTCAATATAATAATTCAATGGTAAGATTTTTGTGTACCGAAAATTGTTTAAATTTATGTCTTGAGATGGCTGAAAGTAAAGTCATGCTGTTAGGCCACCAAAAAAAAAAAGTAAAAAAAAAAAAAAAACCTATAAAAGGTGATGCTTTTAGAACCATCTTGAACATAATGGGTGTTATTATATGACCGTGCGTGTTACTCTTTCTCAATTGGACCATTCGCCGTCACGTGGCTGTCGCTAATTTTCCATATTGACTCCGAAGCGGGTCCATAAATGTGATATTGACTCGGCGTGATGTATGCGTCTGCTCAGCCAATGAAAATAGTCGTTGGATTGGCCGTCGGTGTACAATTTGGCTGACAGGAGGTACGAGATCGTCGGGAGCAAAGGAAATACCTTATTATATGCTATATTCTAACTGATTTCACCAATTTAACGAGAAGGAGACGTCAGTGTCATATAATAAAACAATTATAGTCTTTTGATATCGGTCAATATGTGGTTTTGTGGACCTAAGAAAACAATATTCACCTCGGCCTTCGGCCTCGGTGAATATTGTTTTCTCAGGTCCACAAAACCACATATTGACCTCATCAAAAGACTGTAATTGTATAATGACTTTCAACGCTGATGTGATAATGACTTTCAACGCTGATGTGATAATAGAATTGGCCCCAAATTTACACTTGATGCTCATTGATCACCATTTAAATGTGAGAAATGAGTCCCATCACCTTTTAAAAAGTAATAATTTGACTCTCATCTCCCTTTAGTCATCACGTATATAATGAGCGTCGCTAGGATTTCTTGAGAGGGGGTTGTTTCCTATGCTTACTTAATATTAAACAGCCTACAGGGCCATATCCAGAGTTTATTTGGGAACACCCTGTCTTGCCTTTTTTGGGGTGCATATGTATGTATTTGGGCGCATTTGTATGTAAAAAGCATTAAAATTGGCTGTAAAGTTTGGGCGCCCATACCCCTTAACAGGTATCAAAATGGCTCTGGATATGGCCCTGGCCTATTACTGTGATGTTCAACATAGGAAAATAACATACCGTTTGACGCTGAAGGAGGGTGGGGGGGGGGGGGGGGGGCAGGGATCCAATGACCCCCCTCCTGGTGACACCCTTGGTGATTGAAAGGTGATGGGCCTGATCACCATATAGCTTGTTTAGTAATGGCATATGCAAATGTATGCTCCTGCATTAGGAAAATGCATAAGATTACATTGTACATGTTGTACAATCTGAAAGATGGTTAAACACCTGCTACCTCATCCCACCTCAACAGACAAGTTGGTTCAGCATGCCTCAATTTTCATTCTCGGAGGCTTTCGTTCAGGTCCCAGATACATGTAGTTCTATGTTGGAGGTAAAAACTAACCTAATTACTTGTAGGTGTATGGCGGATTCCACGATAACCTAGTCCACTTTCCCGTCAAATTCTCCGTCTAACCATGCTAACCGAAAAATGACATTAGCAACGTTAAAAATACCAAAAAACTAACTCCTTGTCATGTACATGTTTGTTAAACCCACCAAGGTTGTGTAACAGTTTTACCCTGTGTAGGGACAGTTTTACCCCGTATATTTCTTACCTGCACAGTATAATAGAAAGACAGAAATGTAAATGTTGCTAATGTCACTGGTGCTAATGTCATATTTCCGTCATGTACTTTTTTGACAATAATCACCACAAATCAAATGTCAACTAAATTATTCAAAGAAAGATTTACAGTGATACTAGATTGACCTTTTTAAGGATAGCTGCCCCCTTAGAGGGTCAAAATTGGTCATTTTTTATTTATTTCTGCATTCAAATATTCACTATTTCCTCTAACATTTGGTGAAAAAATGAAATCAATATTATAAATAGAAGTGCTTCAATATTAGGATTAAAAATTTCCGGGGCACTGGAACAATTAAACAGATTGCCTTAGCTTGGGCTTGGCTACTATTATTTTTGTCTGTTAAATTTCCCTTTTCGAAATTCATTTCCGCAGCATTATGATAAGCTATCTATTAGTCCTACTTATTTACATTAATCTACCCCCTTCTGATCAAAACCATGCAAACATCCGTATTTTTGTTTCTAATTATAACCAGTGACACTTCACCCAGACACCCGCCATGAAGTGATCTACACATGTGTGAACAATTCTCAGCTAAACAAGTTTTAGCAAGTTTTTTAAGTTTACATTGGACTTTATTAAACCGCCTTGATGAAAAAACTTAGTGTAATACATGTAATATCCAGAATAAACAGGAATTCTAGTAGGTCCCATTAGACAGATTAAAAATGTATTTGACAATAGAATTCAAGCAAAAAATTTGAATTAATTCATCAGATGTATAGCTGGACACATTTTGCCCGATTTCTAGCCTTTCATTTTTGTACAAAATCCGAGAATTAAACGTTTATTTCTCGAAAAGTATCCATGCTACGCTTTTGAAATTTGGCATGCTTGTTACTTATAAGGTGATCTAGTAAACCTTATCTCACTTCTTGTAAGTTCGGATTAGTTTTTTAATTATTGAACTTTTAAGACAAACGACTGTAAAAAAGTACGTTTTTTATCTCGCCTTACGAAGTAAAGGGGAGATATTGTGAGAGGGGGAAAGAGGATGTCGTCGTCGGTGTCGGTGTCCCCTGCCTGGAAATGAATGGGTTTTTGGTTTAGCAAGTTAAACAAAAATCTAGAAAAATTAGAAAAAATATAAAAAAAATATAAAAAATATGGGGGGTGGGTATGCCACCTGGGGGTACTACCCCTGGGGTACTCTAATGTTAAAATCCCTATGAATGAGTTTTGCGTTTAGCTGAAGTGCACATGTACATCTGTACTTGGAAAGTTTCTTGCAGTTGTCAGCTGTCATTGGATGATTATGAAACTTGGTATACATGTTTCTTATGATAAGAGGATGTACCTGTGCTATTTTTGAGAAGAAATATTAATTTTTCTCAAAATTATGGCAAATGAAGAGTTTTCTGTTTAGGTAAATTGTACATGTAGGCCTCTACATGTATACATATACATCTACATGGTAACTTTGCTCCAGTTGTCAGCTGTCATTGGATGATTATGAAACTTGGTACACATGTTTCTTATGATTAGAGGATGTACCTGTGCTATTTTTGACAAGAAATATTAATTTTTCTCCAAATTATGGTAAATGAAGAGTTTTCTGTTTAGGTAAATTGTACATATACATGTCCATGGTAAGTTTGCTCCAGTTGTCAGCTGTCATTGGATGATTATGAAACTTGGTACACATGTTTCTTATGATAAGAGGATGTACCTGTGCTATTTTTGAGAAGAAATATTAATTTTTCTCAAAATTATGGCAAATGAAGAGTTTTCTGTTTAGGTAAATTGTACATACAGGCCTCTACATGTATACATATACATCTACATGGTAACTTTGCTCCAGTTGTCAGCTGTCATTGGATCATTATGAAACTTGTTACACATGTTTCTTATGATTAAAGGATGTACCTGTGCTATTTTTGACAAGAAATATTAATTTTTCTCCAAATTATGGCAAATGAAGAGTTTTCTGTTTAGGTAAATTGTACATGTAGGCCTCTACATGTATACATATACATGTACATGATAAGTTTGCTGCAGTTGTCAGCTCTCATTGGATGATTACGAAACTTGGTACAAATGTTTCTTATGATTGGAGGATTTATTTGTGCTATTTTTGAGATGAAATATTAATTTTTCTCCAAATTATGGCAACTGATTGAGTTTTGCGTTTAGCCGAAGTGCACGTACATCTGTACACCACAGTTTGCTGCAGTTGTCAGCTGTCATTGAATGATTATGAAACTTGGTACACATGTTTCTTATGATTAAAAGATGTACCTGTGATACCATCCATACCATCACTACCATCCATACCATCACTACCATTCCTACCATCACTACCATCCATACCATCACTACCATCCATACCATTCCTACCATCACTACCATCCATACCATCACTACCATCCATATACCATACATACCATCACTACCATCCATACCATAACTACCATTCCTACCATCACTACCATCCATACCATCACTACCATCCATACCATCACTACCATCCATACCATCGCTACCATTCCTACCATCACTACCATCCATACCATCACTACCATCCATGCCATCACTACCATCCATACCATCATTACCATTCCTACCATCCATACCATCACTACCATTCCATACCATCACTACCATCCATACCATCACTACCATCCATACCATCACTACCATCCATACCATTCCTACCATCACTACCATCCATACCATCACTACCATCCATACCATCACCACCATCCATACCATTCCTACCATCCATACCATCACTACCATCCATACCATCACCATACCATCACTACTATCCATACCATCCATACCATTCATACCATTCCTACCATCCATACCATCACTACCATCCATACCATCACTACTATCCATACCATCCATACCATCACTACCATTCATACCATTCCTACCATCCATACCATCACTACCATCCATACCATCCATACCATTCCTACCATCACTACCATCCATACCATCACTACCATAACTACCATCACTACCATCCATACCATCACTACCATCCATACCATTCCTACCATCACTACCATCCATACCATCACTACCATAACTACCATCACTACCATCCATACCATCACTACCATTCCTACCATCACTACCATCCATACCATCACTACCATCCATGCCATCACTACCATCCATACCATCACTACCATCGCTACCATTCCTACCATCACTACCATCCATACCATCACTACCATCCATACCATCACTACCATCCATACCATCACTACCATCACTACCATCCATACCATCACTACCATCTATGCCATCCTACCATCCATACCATCACTACCATCCATACCATCACTACCATCACTACCATCCATACCATCACTACCATCTATGCCATCCTACCATCCATACCATCACTACCATCCATACCATCACTACCATCCATACCATAACTACCATTCCTACCATCACTACCATCCATACCATCACTACCATCCATACCATCACTACCATCCATACCTTCACTACCATCAATACCATCACATCCATACCATCACTACCATTCCTACCATCACTACCATCCATACCATCACTACCATCCATACCATTCCTACCTTCACTACCATCCATACCATCACTACCATTCCTATCATCCATACCATCACTACCATCCATACCATCACTACCATCCATACCATCAATACCATCCATGCCATCACTACCATCCATACCATAACTACCATTCCTACCATCACTACCATCCATACCATCACTACCATCCATACCATCACTACCATCCATACCATCACTACCATCCATACCATCCTACAATCCATACCATCACTATCATCCATACCATCACTATCATCCATACCATCACTACCATCCATACCATAACTACCATTCCTACCATCACTACCATCCATACCATCACTACCATTCCTACCATCACTACCATCTATGCCATCCTACCATCCATACCATCACTACAATCCATACCATCACTATCATCCATACCATCACTACCATCCATACCATAACTACCATTCCTACCATCACTACCATCCATACCATCACTACCATCCATACCATCACTACCATCCATACCTTCACTACCATCCATACCATCACATCCATACCATCCATACCATCACTACCATTCCTACCATCACTACCATCCATACCATTCCTACCTTCACTACCATCCATACCATCACTACCATCCATACCATCACTACCATCCATACCATCACTACCATCCATACCATCACTACCATCCATACCATTCCTACCTTCACTACCATCCATACCATCACTACCATCCATACCATCACTACCATTCCTATCATCCATACCATTCCTATCATCCATACCATTCCTACCATCACTACCATCCATACCATCACTACCATCCATACCATCACTACCATCACTACCATCCATGCCATCACTACCATCCATACCATAACTACCATTCCTACCATCACTACCATCCATACCATCACTACCATCCATACCATCACTACCATCCATGCCATCACTACCATCACTACCATGTATACCATCTATACCATCCATACCATCACTACCATTTCTACCATCACTACTATCCATACCATCACTACCATCCATACCATAACTACCATTCCTACCATCACTACCATCCATACCATCACTACCATCCATACCATCACTACCATCAATACCATCCATACCATCACTACCATCACTACCATCCATACCATGATGGTGATGGTAGTAATCCCACTTGGGACTGGACTATCCAGCAGTAATCCCACAAAGGACTATCCATCAGTAATAACATGGGACTGGTCCACCCAGCAGTAATCTCACACTGGAATGCCCTATGTACCAGTAATCCGACTGCACTGACCTATCCATCCTACATGGGATTAACTTTTGCCAGTAATCCCACATGGGACTGATGTTATTGTCTGTACCAGATAATCTATTCCAGACATTATTGTCTGTACCGCATCACTTATTCCAGACCTTATTGTTTGCTCTACATGTATGCTTTCAATACTGCTGCACCTTTGGCGGATGACCCCGCAAGGCGAGATGTTGGGGTTCTCAGAACGCTTGTTTCAATTTATTTTAGTAAAATAGCTGTAAAAACAAAACCAGGCAAAAATTTCAAAAAATGAGATAAAGTTTACTAGTTCGAATTGTCCCCTATCAAGGTATACCATCAAAGTTGAAACAAGACCAACAGTAATCATGAAATTTCAATTGAAAAATGGATGCTTTTCATTTTAATTTTTTAAAGTTGGAATATTTTCTACACAGTAGCAGCGTTGGTTATACAAATCATATAGTTGGAAATTTTACATCGTAGGGATTCCAAGTTGGAATCCCTACGATGTATGCTTTCATAAAATATATAGTTTATTATGGTTATCTTGTATATTTATTGATACAGACGACAAATTGTCATGGGGGTGCAAAAACTGCCTATAAAGGGACAGCTATCCTTAAGCTATATGTACCATTGCCAGTGTGTTAAATACCAATACAGGGATAATATGAGTGTTTGAAAAACGTTGCTAATGTCATTTCCGTCCAACTACCGTGACGGTAATGACATTAGCAAAATTTTGAAAAGACCCTGTATTACAGCATGGGTGATGTCATGCATTGACAAGGGTACAGATACATCAATACAATTGGCCTAATTCCACTGAGCATATGCAAGTGCTTGTCTAACAAGAAGTTTCTTGAACATATACAAAATAGATTTTGACGGAAAAATGACATTAGCAACACAAATGTTGCATACGTCATTTTTGTTTTGTCCCACTAAATTGAAAACTGTACAAGGAATTCATAGGGGTACCTGTTTATTTTCATCTTATGCAATTCATTGACATGTTTAAGATAGTATGGTACAGGGCACATTGTTTGTTCACGATATTTTTGAATTTATAGGTGTTGCAAATGTCATGTTCCGTCAATGATTGACGGAAATGTGTGTTAGTGGACTAGGTTATCATGGAATGTGCCGTATACATACATATACATTTAGCTTATACCTGAATGTTTCAATTTGAAAAATTTTATTCACAGAATTCCAGTGGCAGAGACAGTACATGTAGATTGATTTAGAAGGGCCAATACAGACAGTATGAGTGAGGAAACCATCTCAGAATCAGATCAGCCACCTGCTAAAGTTGCTCGCCTTGATATCCAACAAGTACATCCATGTAAGTTTGACATTCATGGTAAGGTAATGTTATGTGTTACACCTGCCCGTTTGAATGATCACATGTTTTGTTTGCTTTTAAAGAAAGACTGAAAGCATGCATATCTGCCAGTAGTTTATTAACCTTCTCTGTACCGTATCGATACAATTGTACCGATAGAAGTACATGGGCAGGTCAGTGATTGACTGTCATAAATTGCATACAAAAATGGAGAAATTCTGAGTAAATATTTGCACCATAAATTACAATTTTTTGGAAAGCCCATGAGTATCATCTTTGAATAGGTGATGTTGAGTATATCTTTCCTTCATAATGTTCATGCAGTGTTGATACCAGCTTGGAATTGTTAAAAATGCCGGTACAGAGGGAGTTCAGACTCCGAATTTCCAGTTTACATTGTTTAGACCCAAGTATGGAATATTTAGCAAGAAAAATATATGGTTCATGTACAAGTAGGGGAGACCGAGGTTGGTTGGAAATTTGTTTTATAAAATGATGAATTATAGGTAGAAAGTTTTATGTTCACTAGGAATCAATCAGTACATGTATGTGCATATGGGTGTTTATATGCTAAGGTGTAACAAATATGGGACACTGAAGCTCAAAATATAAAATAGACTACAGCTCTTCTTCTTTACATTATTTGATGGCGATATCTCTCAGCTATATTAAAATTATAGTGTTAACATAGTCTTCAAGTGTGTTAGTACATGTATTCTCAGACCTGTTTTAGCACAGCTTCACTGAAAATGTTGGACAAACACAGGACGGAAAATGGGGGCATAATACATAATAAGGGAGCAGAAAATGGATTTCTACTGCAATGGGACTTTTAGGACAGTATTTTACAGATATGAACACTTTCAGTGTTTGATTTGAAAAATTTAACGTATCTGTGAAGAAATTAGTACAAAGCATGACAATGTGTCGGACAAACAAAGACGGAAAAGGGCGATTCCATGTCACGTAAGTTACATTTTCATTCCCGATGGGGATGTATTTGTAACATTTGACAAAATTAACAGCCATGACTACACCAATAACAAAACAAATCACTTAAATAAAAGTATTTCTTATAATTTGAATGGGTTTTTGATTAATTTGAGTGAAACTAATTAGCATCTGGGCTTAATTAAAAAAGTGTCACGTAAGTTACTCAGAGATTTAGGGTAGTTTTGGGTCATTTGACATATGTTAAAAATTCTCTGATTTGGATGGAAGAATCTTAAAAGTTCTCACATATAGCGATAGCTTGAACAATGACTTAGTAGGTATGAGTATAGTTGCCATCAGTCACTTTGCCATATTTCACCACAAGGGTTATAAAGATTGTTAACCAGTGTCACGTAAGTTACAAATGTGCGTCACGTAAGTTACATGGGATGGGTTTCTGGACTATTTATTCAGGAAATACTTGCAGAAATGTTTAGAAATTGAATAATACGATGTAAATATGTAGGAAGAACAATTTCTGGGATACTTAACTGTTCATTAATTTCTAATTAATTACCAAACTCATTACCATATTTTCAGTGAAAACATTGGAATTATTTATGGGACTGGACCCTGTACTTGTCTGCAAGGACAGTTTAGGATATCCTAATAGTATACTTTTAGTGGTAACAAAGTTAGAAATACTTAATAGTTGGATTTGCTTTTGACAAAAAAATTATTCCTAGTTTACATGGTTTTGTATATGTAACTTACGTGACAATTTTTAGCTCGCCTGTACAAAGTAAGGCGAGGTA
>JAVTVY010011014.1:0-58217 GCA_036873755.1 Hanleya hanleyi | reverse complement strand
TGTTACTAAAGTGATAGTCAATACATATGTGAGGACTGGTGACACAAGGAGACTGGGTGTTGTTTAGTCCTTGTTATTATTTCAGGTTTATATTTGGTTTCCTTGCCTCTTTGGAGAATAGTAGGCCTATACAAGAACCGTTTTGGTTCCCCCAAAACAGCTGAGAAGACCAGGGATCGCTGAGAAAGCACGAACTAAGTATTTAGAATCGTTTGCGAGGATGGGCTACAGAATTAGATATAATCTAATGACATTTATCTAATGAAACGAAATTCTTGGTAGTCAGCTTATGTCTTCCACCTTTCGGGGGTTGGGAGAAGAGATGCTCCTAGCTCGCTCCTGGCTACGCATATAACTAATCTTGAAAAAAGTCTAAATATATCTGCTGGCGTTCGTACTCTCTGATGCCATTATTATAGCGTTTGCTATATTGACGCTTTGACAGATATCCGAAATGGCATCATCATAAATAACGGTGCAAACTGCTAATATAACCCAATACAGCAATATTTATAATCAATATTACTCATTCTCTTTATGCGTGTGTTCAGTCTACAACACATCATAACGGGCAACTAGAAATCAAACCTCGGCACTCTCAGTGTAACCCGTCCCGGCCTATCTCTACCGAAATTCTGAGCAAATTAACCTGATAAATTCGGACGATTCTCAGAATATTGTGTTTGATTAATGTGCTTTGATTTGAATCTGGTACAATGCTAACACATAGGCATTCATATAAATAAAAAACCTTTGCACCAAAGGATGCTACATAATGAGTATCGTATTCCAAATCCCTGGCCACCGTTTTATCCAATCTCCTGTTAGTCAGTTATTGCAGCATGATTAGAAGTAATAACATACATATAGTGCAGCATAGCCTTTCAGGCCCGCTCCGGGGGAGAGAGGGGGACGTGTCAAATTATCACCTTCCTCCCCCACCATTCATTTACTCGGATCCCCAAAATGTATACATTATTCATATGTTAACCATATTCTGTTCCATACTCCTTGTGCTCAATTCTAGAAACACCGAGTGCGGACATCGGGTGTACGGATGGTTCACAGAAAAAAATTCCTTCCAAATTTGAGGAATATTCCCTGACTATTACACCAGCGGAATATTCCTCAACATAACTAAGGAATATTCCTGACCATGTTAAAGGATTTCCTTAACATGCTACGGAATATTCCTTATTGCATTTTAAGGAGTATTCCGCTGGGGTAATAGTCGGGGAATATTCCTTCAATTTTAAGGAATTGTTTTTTCAGTGTTGACGCCGGACATTGAGTGTACGGTTGGATGAGTGTGGGCACCGAGTGTACGGTTGGATGAGTGTGGACACCGAGTGTACGGTTGAATGAGTGTGGACACCGAGTGTACGGTTGGATGAGTGTGGACACCGAGTGTACGGTTGGATGAGTGGACATCGAGTGTACGGTTGAATTAGTGTGGACATCGAGTGTACGGTTGGATGAGTGTGGACACCGAGTGTACGGTTGGATGAGTGTGGACACCGAGTGTACGGTTGGATGAGTGTGGACACCGAGTGTACGGTTGGATGAGTGTGGACACCGAGTGTACGGTTGGATGAGTGTGGACACCGAGTGTACGGATGGATGAGTGTGGACACCAGATGTACGGTTTGATGAGTGTGGACACCACATGTACGGTTTGATGAGTGTGGACACCACATGTACGGTTTGATGAGTGTGGACACCAGGTGTATGGTTGGATAAAAGTATGATGATAAATCTGAACCACTTTTATTATTGCACCAAATGGTCCTCATAATAGCCTCAAAAATGCGCAAGAATACTTGAAATAAAAATTCACAAAATCTATAACAGGAGTAGGGGTTTGGGAGAATATGCCTCAGAACAGTCTTGAGCACAATTATAGCACTAGCACGCGCGCCTTCGGTGCGCAGACCTGTGAGAGTGAATATTTCTACCCCGCCTGAGGCAGAGCTGGTGAGGAACCTGCCTCTGATAATTTGCTTGGAAGAATTATTTTCTCAGTCAAGCTGCAGTCATTTTCTTTAATAATATATACCCATATATACCTATTTCTCCTGCAGTCAGTAGGGAAATGACAGGATGTCGCAAACTACCGGAGCAAGGAGAATACTCTTCCTTCCTCCAGCACTCACACACACATTAGCTCAAGAATTTATCACAATTTTCTTCTCGAAACCGTATTTCAGCCTCTTGGTTCCCCTCCATCACTCCTCTGGATGAGCGTTAAATGAAATACCAAATTAAACCGTTGAAATGGAAAAACCAGAACAATTGCTTGACAGTAACGATTTTACGTCAGATCCGAAAAGCAATTGTATCAGAGGCAACAGTTCTCTTATTATTTTCCAGCGCAAATGGCTGTGGCAACAGGATGAGCCGTGAACCACATCAGACTGTCCGGTTTGCGCTCTTCCTTGCATCGAATGCAAACTCCTACCAACACCCTGACATTCAAGGTATATAAGAAATAAGTGTCAAAAATACTGATGGGTTTAATGTGTTCAGATTCGATTAAAATCTGTTACTGGAAACTGCTCTTTATTTCTGAAATCTTAATCTTCACCTCCTACCGTTAAGGGACCCACCCGAGCGGGCTTTCACACACCGGCTGATATTTGTCTTTTATCGGGGGAACAATGAAGCTGTACATTTAGCATTGTTGGAAAGCTTATCCCTCTGGGAATAAAAATCTGCGCATATACTGGTTGCGAGATTGATATGTTTAAAGTTGTTTCAATTTAAATATTTTTCTTTTCATAACATTGGCTTACATTTTCAAACGTATATTTTCTTTAAATTGATAGCTTTTCCGAGTGGACAACCCAAAAACAAAAATATCTGTGCCTCTTCTTATAAATTTGAACCAGATCTTCTCCTGTGGATTTTTTGTTATTATTATTTTTAATTAAACAAAATTAGATGAAATTCGATTGTCACACTTTGAAAAGTAATGTCTCAGCATGCAACCACACCACACCAATAGAGGAACCTATTTTTGCTTAGTCCAAAATAACCGTAATGAATAATTTTTCAGAAATTGACGGTTTTATCAACTGAGGGAATTAAATCCATGACCAGATTAGGCACTATCACCTGATAGTGAAGACCACTAAGCGGAAATGTGAGACAAGTGTGAGTTACCAGTTTTGGGGGTCTCTACTCAATCAGCCGAAAATGTTGCCACTCATAATACGTTTTTGAAGGATAAAGTTATACCTAGGTAAACATGTATTCACCGAAATTATCTCACCTTTAGAAAGAATCGGTAAAGTGTTAAATAAATATCTTGTCCTATTTGCTATTTAACCAATTGTAATTTTGATCAATACAGAAAAGATCGTAATGTAAAATATTTTTGTTCATTCCTTTCGGAGAAACTATGGCAACAGACTTTTCAAAAATACTCAATCCCATCACACGCCTCACTAAACACCATATTTACAAATTTAAATTTGAAAGACAGTCCGGTTCCATTGTGGCAGTTCAAAACATCATAAAACAGCGGCACGCCATGGAAAAATATATTTCGATGAAAAAATCAAATCTTCAGAAGTTCAACCTTCTCTGGGAACCATAGATCCATGGCGTCATCGACGCAGAAAATGATTCTGATGAAAACGGATAAGAGAAATCATTGTATAAAAGGTTCAGTTGTCTATTATGACAATTTGTCCAGTAATTCAAATGTGTTATACTGCAACAGAGAGTGAGTATACGATCAATATGTATATATGTGTGTGCATGAGTTTAAGCATGTGTGGTCGTGTTTATATTAATACCACAATGTATTTTATTTGTATGAATTAAGTGGCAAATTAATGGCAATAAAAATATATAAATAAAAATTGTTTTGAAAAGGTATATATCCATATATAGATGTTGCTCTCGGTTTTGGCACGAGCTATGGTGCGACGTTTTCAAGAAGGTCAACAGTTGGAAATATCTGTGTTTGTTGAGGACACACGGAGTTATTATTAAACATCATTTGCCTGCATGGAGCGCAGGATTAGCCCTAGTTATCGTAATCTCGTTACATGTCTCGCGGGATTTCCATGCGGCGAGAGGTAATTGTCCACTTTGAAGTTATCGTGGCCCGTCATGAAGTCAATCATGCTGTCGAGTTTGACAGATACTATGTTATAGTTCTGGGGATGGGGTTCCGGGGCTCCTTTTTCGAGTTCGCCTCAGCCTCGCATACACACGTGATTAGGATACACGTACAAATAAATGTAAGTTATTGATTCACCTGAAATAGTCTAAAATAGAGTAGGGTTTGACGGCTCTCATATTCTCTAATGCCACCACTACAGTGTTTTGCCATATTGATGTTTCGACAAGTATCAGAAATTGAACGGTCGTTAGTAATAGTGCAAGCGGAGTGTAAGCTAACACAATCATATACTATAATGTCGGTGGTCGATATCGCTCGTCTTTGCTGCTTGTATTTAGTCCACAATGCATCATACCCGGCAACTAGAAAATCAACCTCATTTCTTGACCTATCGCTGCCGAAATTATGTCCTTCCAATTCTGACGATTCTTCGGGATTTTTCCGATAAAACCGCACTGATTGGAATCTGAACCAATACTAACCCGACGACGAACCTGCATATGGTATTTATTCCTCATATGTTACAATACCGGTGCCTTCTGTTTCTATACTTTACAGTACCAGTGTCGTCTGCTCTCATTCGAATGTTTGCTTATTTCAAACCTCCATCTGTTGCCAACTATTTTCTCGAGGCGACCAACAGCCTTCACTAATTTGCTACAAAGCTAAACAGAGCTAACTCAAGGACGAACATGCATGTGATGTGTTCCTGTACGTTTATCATACCAGTGCCCTCTCTTCTGTACGTCATAATACCTGTGTCTTTTGCTCTCAGTGAAATATTTGGGGAGTTCAAATCCTTCATCACTGCTCAACAGTCTTCACCAATATGGCAAAAATTATTGTGAGTAAGTATTGTAATAGAGCATGCCTACCGTGGCTAGTGTCATTACGACGGAATGTCATAAACCACCGATACAGGGAACAACTTTTCCAGATTAACCATTTAATATTGTCGATTAGGAAAATGTTCTGGTCCTGGGTTATATTGAAGAAATATTATATTAGAAACAACTTTTTCATCTGGTCCATATAATTTGTATGTCATCGCCAAACAGTTCTCCACAAAAGTGTGATAACAGGAACTAAATGCGGAAATGGACATTCCTGCTTGTTAATGTCACGCAATTGATTAATCTCAATAATCGATTTTTTCACGAGATCCAGAAAGGTAAATATACGTGGGAGAAACATTTACTAGAGAAAGGATTCATGTCGCAATATACGGAACAACAAACCATTTTCTCCTGTTCTCGTGCTTTAGTGTCAGTATCAGTCGGTGCTTTCCCGACATCACAATACCTGGCTCAACCCTCAGATTTAAACATGGACACAGAATTACACAACAACAGCAGCTACAACAGACATACTACCTACTTTGCACGTATAATACAAGAGCCATAGTTTAGGATGCCGTCAAGAAATTTCTATACCAAGATCGCCGTAGCAATACGACCATAGTATCCAAAATGTAAAACTATGAACAAACACAAGCCAGTTCCATGCAAGAGAGAAGCGGGTAATAGGTTTCAATGATACCGAAAAGACATCATGATATACTATAATCAAGTCTCTAACACAGTCCTGCATTCTTTAATTCAATTAATTTCCAAGTCATTTTCTAAAATACAGTTTATATCGACCAAGCTTTGATTGTGACTGCTTATTGTGACTAATTTACCGTCTTGAGTACGATTCATAAACATTCTAATCTTAAGGTTAGACAAACTATGCGCAGAACGATGTTGTCCTTAACAGTTATGTCGATTGCCAGTTCAGCCGATATTTCAATCCTTGTCACCTACATGTATGGTAGTGTTAACTCGCACCTGGAGGCTGTTATACATGACTTACAACATGACATAATGTATTAATGAGAATCGTATCCCAGTGGGCAAATGTACAAGCTCTAAGAAAGACGGTTCCAATTGGAAGGCATCTGAGCGAACTAGTGAATCATACAGACGGGGTTTGATGAGAGTCTCGGTGAGGGCGGTCCTGGGTTGTATGTCGCGAAATTTGCACGATTCTTTAGAGACTAATAAACCAAAATGGTTTTCGATTTCCCAAAACTGACAAAAGCTGGAAAATCTGACATCCTTATTGATGCGTGGAGTAATTATTGAATATCATTCGCGGGTATGGAATGCAGGATTGGCCATCTTGAACGTAATCGCGTTATATATCTCGCGGGATTCAACAAGCGATGGGAGGCAATTGTCGGCGGTCAACTTTTCTCTGCCACGAAAAGAGGTCAAACATCAGTTACAAATTTTACAGATAAGTTGATGGCTTATTGTTCCTGAACCAAAGCTAAGCTTTCCCTCCTCATATATTTCATTGTGTTCGCCTTTATTTCATTTCCATTGTTTCATTTGAAACAGACTGAAAATGAAGGTTTGATAGCTCTTTTACATCACTGTCTTTGCCGGGCAAGGCACGGACGTTTTTGACAAATATTAGAAACGGCGGCAACATTTGTGCAAGCGGATAGTGGGCTAACCTAATGCAATACTGTTACATTGGCGGTCGATATCAATCGCTCTCTTGCATTCTGTGGACCACACACATCATAGCGGACATATAACTAGACATCAAACCCCAGTTTAACCCCTTCTTGGCTTCCTGTCCAGCATCTGACCAGTTATGGGATTTTCTGAGAAATCTTCTGTAATTGGAGTATTTTCCAATATAAGAAACCGTTGGCGGACGAACGTATTGAGCGCTTGTACATCAATATCACAGTGTCGTCTGCTTAAATGGTTGTTGCCATTTAATCTCATCTGTTGCCATCCATTTTCTTGAGTTCTCCCAAAATTATACGAAATGGTGACCCACATCTTTGCAGGAAATGATGCCCCAATACTTAGCTAAGAAGAAATAATATTGAGGTCAAGTACCCGTTCTGTAACAAGGTGGTAGACCTACACATCTGCTGCCCGTGCAATTACTAACACTGGCAGGAAATGGGAGGGAAAAACTTCCTTCAAATTTCCTGACCGATGCCTATTAAAAACCCTTTTCCGCTCTTGCTGCTCGCCCTTTTAATTTTATATATCGTCGTCAGGCGTTTCTTCTCTGAAGGATGGCAAAAGGAAATAATACGGAATTAAACCACTCAGGGACAGAAAACAAGCATATTGATTTCTATGATCGATTTACAACGGTGCCAGAAAAGCAAATATCTAGCAGAGACAACAAAATTCCCCCAGACTGTACTAGATGAAGAATTCGTGTGACAACAGACGGAACAAAGGGCTACGTCAGGCTGCGGGTTTTGAGTTTCAGAATCGATATCCATTCTCCTGATCGGATATATCCAAGCGCGTCTCACGCAGTGCCTTCAGCGCAAACATGAAGGTCGTATAAATAAAAAACAATGAAAATATTTGTAAATTGGGTCACTTCCTCGGTCAGATACCCTAAGGCTGTGACCCTGTGGACCCTCTATACCCCTCTTGCGGGCTGCATATTAAAGCTGAAATTCAATGCTTCTGAAGCTGATGTTAATATTCGTCAATGCACATTTATACCCAGTAGACTATTAAACATTTGTTATTTTATGTAAATTAATTATATTTTCGAAATGTGAAGTGTCAAAGTATTCACCAATCATGCAAACACAGAAAACCCGCGCAGAGCAAATCATCATCGCTTGTCTGCCTTCATGTATAGAAAATCATGACGTTATAGCGATCCCTACACTATGTTTGGGTGACCAAATATGTGTCTTCCAATCGATATATAAGGTAGACGACCAAGTGTTAAAGAACAAGAATAGAGAGAGCTCGTTGTCTATGATCACTCAGTGCTTATTCAAACCTTTCGTTCGTGAAGAGACAGATGGCGCTGCGTGTCCGAACATCGAAGGTCCTGACCACCATGACAACTGACCTTAAGGTAGTCCGCGTAGCAACATTCATTCAATTTGAAAATAATTGATAGACATTGTGTTAGAATATAAGAAAAAGTTGAATACTATTTATATGATTTCTTCATGAATATGCTTCTAAACCAGGGTTATCTCCTATGTTTTATGTGTCATCAAATGAAACATGGGCCAGTCCATTAAACAGTGTCTACAAATAAAAAATGTACACCAACCTATATATTTTTCCCCCGTATATTACACAGTTATGAATGCAACAACACATATTATTCAAAAAGCTTAATTACTTTGAATCACCATCAGCGGACATCCTTTAATTTGACCATAGCGCCGGAAAATAATCATTCTAATCTCTTCCGCCATGAGCTTTCAGACCTGAACCGTAAAATGTTTAATCCCTAAACAATGGAACTTGATATTAGGCGTGTAAGCTTGAAGTTACTTTTCTGAAAATGATTCTCCAGATTAGGGTATCTGGATGGTTTCCTTGCATTGACGTGGCTAGCATAAACACTGTGGATATTGAGCCCTCCAGGACATGCCGTCGGAAATTTTTGAGATTGCAGCAATTGAGCTACCTCTAGACATCCAGCCGGTAGTTGAAATTCTACGGTTATTTCATGTTTCGAAAATGTACATATAATTGTCATATATCGATTGCCTGGTCGTGTTCTGTGGATGTTTTATTTGTTAGCAATGAAACCCAACACGCGTGATAACACAGGTGCTATATTAATCAGATTAAGAATGCAGTATCAACCAGCCTAGCAGAATGTGGCTTTTCAAATCACTCCTCCTTCGTACTCAAAAGGTTTGGGAAAGCGCACTCAATAAGGCAATACAGAAATTACAAGATGTGTTAAAGCCTCTATTCTTCAACTAAATGTTATATGGATAATCTTCTATCACAAATATATTGACTGCATATTTCTAAAACCAATATCACAAGAACTAAAAGTGATTCCTGTGACGATTGTATCCCAGCCACGCATTCATAGTAGCTGTTGATGTGGACGTCTTGAATGATATGACCACAGGGTGCCTGGCACCAGCTTGACCGGCATTAGATACAAATATTTCAGAACGACGATGTAATAGCCCTATCAAATCATCTGACAGGAAACGACGAAATATGTGACCGCCTGATAGCCATATGTGACGCCGTGAAGAAACATATCCACCTTTACTGGATTTAAAGAAAACGACCGATAATGGTACATCTTTGGACCTGTATCTCTGTAAAAATGAACGGTGTCTTCTTTCACGCCAATTCTACGAATCTTAGAAGAGCCTGCATATCACGTATACATATCTTACCTAGTAGCTTTTGCCCGATCCTGTTTAAAATGTGACGATTTCGATCAACACAAATAGACATTTTGCACAAATTCGATAAGGATTTATCACGAAGGGCTTTCATTCAAATTTCTCAAAGATTGACAAAGTAAAATGAGATCAAACTAACCAGGGAATGTCGGACCTGATCTTCTCTTGTATTTAACCAATTCGTTGAATAACAACACATATAAGAGAAGTGGGAAGAGGTGCCGACATACTGACTGTGTCACAAGAACGATGGCTGAATAATGACGCCTATACTCTTACACAAACTAAAACCCAGTAGAACGCCCACTACACTAGGCGTCGTGTGGTCATGCCATTCAAGATGTCCACAGGAACATCTACAATAAAAGCATGGCCGAGATACAAATTATAGCAAGGATGGTTTTTTTGTTCTTGTTATATCTTTTTAAATATGCAGTCAGAATATTGGCTGTGAGTCATATAACTTCTTGTTAATACGCCGTCATCTTTTACCACTACCGTTAAATGTTGCGTCTAATAGGCTCCTGCAAATGTGTCACAGGCAACCTATAATTAGCAAATCATAGATTGCGATCAATCGAAAAGAGAGAGAATCTTCTTCTTCTGCTATATTTGGGCAAATCCGTCATGTAAGACACATACAATAGGTGACTACATGTGGGGAACCATTCAACCAAGGAGTGAGAAGGGCCAAGTATATTGCACGCAAAGTGTTGCCGATTGAAGTTGTCTTACATGACGGGTCTGCCAATATTTGTTTGACGTCTCGTAAGACGCAAACTAATACCATCATGCTCTACACAACAAATTGGAAAATATACAGAAAACACATATGCTGAAATAAGCATGGACAAGAGTGGTTCTTCGCATAATAGTGTAAAATTGATAGCCGTCTTTCAGCCCGGAAATAATCAGTTGGAAGGAGTTCCAGTTATTGAATGCTTCTTCACGACTATCACGTAAAATTGTCAAATGCATACGAAAAGAAAAGCTTGGATGATTGCGGTGCACAGATTTTGGCCTGTGTACCCATGACAACAGTGAATATTGTTGATCTGTGATGAATTATTTTTTCATCGCTACTCATTCTCAAATTTAGAATCAATTCTTAATACTATGACCATAATGGCGGCCAGACGAAGGCAGTTTAACATTGCATGTCTGCATTTGGGTCATTCGCTAGTGCTGTTATAGGGAATATGGAATATGGATTTTAGACGCGATATTCTTTAATGGTCGACGGCTGGATTATGAATGACGAATCAGGCGCTTGTAATTTGAATCTGAACAACATTAAAAAGGTATATTCAATTGATATAACATTTTCAGAAATGAACGGTAGAATTAGAGCAACTGACCCAGTCATATTTAACCTAGACGTGTTCTCATGTCACATTTCTTGGAGCGGGTAGCACAAAAAGACTCAATTTCGAAGAAATTCGGCATCATTGTTGTGAAAGAGCAAGATATCTACTTGTTCAGTATATATTATACTTTCCTGCTAGGCTTAGATAATTTTGTCATTAGCCTCACTAAGCGTAACAAAATTAGCGTATATTACACGTATTCAAGCACTAACGCTTATCTTTAACGTTGAGGATTGGGTGGATATACAGCAAAGATTTACATGAATTTTGAGCATATAGCTCAGCATATTAAGACCTTCAAAACATATATAATGGAAAGCAGAAATATTGGGAACACTTCTAAGGAAGATCATTTCAATCAAACGTTTGTATCCGTACGAAATAGCACTGTATATTCGGTCTTCCTATGGCCAGCCGAGAGTGAGACAACACCGGGGCTTAACCATGTTAACGAATGTGCCGTGACCCTCCTTCTTGTGTATATCCCGAAAATGGTCAGTCAGTACTGACCCAAATATTGAAATACTCAGTGAAATTGTCATCTCTATTCGTTGTCACATGACTATGTTACACTGACAAAAAAATACGAGAAAAAGTTCATGTGGCATTGAGCTTGCTGCATAATGCAGTATGGAATAATAGCAATCAATATAAGCTGTTGTTTCTTTGTCTGAGTTTCCACCGATACTTCGATGTATTAACCCGTAAGCACGTGCTTGTGATACTGAGCTGTGTAATTATTCAAACATGTCGTCAGCTGCGTTTTTAATAATTCATCCATTGTGATATAATTGCGGATGTGCACACGTTGCTATATGGATGAATCAATATGGTGTAACCTACATTATATAGATAAGCAATCGTAAAATTTATATCGAAGTCCAACTCCGCTTAACCTGGGGCTAGAGCAGTATGAACCTATGTATTTCAACATGCTCAAATTGTTCATATGAACAGTCACAATCAAAGCTGAGATACATCATAGTCAAGATAACGAATTTACAACGTATATCATATGGATTAAGAATAATGATCAGCGATATGGATTTGATACTTTTGAAACATCATGATGTCTTGCTGCTATCATTGAAAACTGTTGATCGCTTCTCTCTTGCAGGTACTTAGCCTAGTTTTATATATACTAGTATTTACCCTTTTAATTTGGTGCTAATGTTATTATATGAAACAGGTCTTTGGATTGTGGACGTGGAAATTCTTTAAAGGACGGCAGCTGAATATTGAATGACGGACTATAGGCGCTTGTATTCATGGTACACGTTGGTGTATTGTCTCCAAAGACAAAGAACTACAGAGTAGTCAGGCATCATATATGTATACGTTCATTGGAATATTATCCGTGTGTTTATTATAAAACCAATCCGACCATACTCGTTTCCCTTCTGTGTGAAACTTGCTCATATTATTTTTAAAATTACACATCGAAATATTGTTGAAATAACCGTTTTGACTTTTATATTGGGCTCATAAAAACATCATCTCAACAACAGTTTAGAGCAATGCTGAAGTGGGGACACTGAAAAGTGCACATAAACATGTCAATACATTCTGAAATAGACTATAACAATAAAAGAGCAATATATAACTTTTTGTCGGGTAAAGAAAAAATGAGCTGGTAATAAATTCAGTGGATTTGATTTATTTCAACATGACACTCGTGAGACGCATGATTCTATTTTTTTCAGCAGACTGTTTTCAGAACCCTATTTTATCACTCCCATGTGTCCACTCACGGCGCTAAAGTGATCTGGCTGTTAACAAAAATCATGGGACAGGGTGAAAATAATCATAAGCACTATGCCCTCAACCCTTTAGTATTTGGTAAACAGGACTTGTTCTTCGATAAGCACTATGTCTTCAACCCTTTAGTATTTTTTAAACAGGACTTGTTCTTCGAAATGATATCAATGATATAATATATAAAAATAATATAATTTATAAATGATATAGATTTGAGCCGTACGACGTCGGGCATTGCAGATTAGTTTTTCTGGGTATTCTTGCATTTACCAGGTTTACCCCATGTTGAGGCGTTAATTCCATCAGACGTCCACGATGCTCATCTATTAACATCAGATGAATTAATTATTTGAGCTGATCTGTCATCACAGCTCCCGAGCTAGCGCATCTAATTCCACTTAAGTCGGTACTGAGGGCCGTGTGGATACTTCATTGTCTCCGCAATAAAAGCGCGGCTGAGATGCTAAGCCTACGTCCGAGAATCCACCGTATTCTCGGGCCTGAATGTGAGATGCCGAGGGAAGCTTTCCTGTAGAGTTACACAAGTTGTGAAACGTAATGTCAAAGATCTTGCACGCTACGCTCGTATTTGGCTAACATGCAATATTTATCGCCAAATTTGAGAAACTTTGAATGGAGGCGCTTCATGATATAGCCTTGTTTTAATAAGTTTCTGTAATAATGTTTTGTGAAGTTGATTAAAATCGTCACATTTGACACAGGATATAGCGAATGCCACTAGGCGAGATATGTATACTCCAATATGCAAGCCCCCCACTGGAATATTACTGTCCTGAAATGGAAAGATGTCGAAATTGTAATCATCTCTAGTCTGGTGTCGTAAAGTGAATGAGAGAGAATGCCCGCTTCATTTTTATAGAGCTATACGTCTAATATATGACGTGCTGAAGGGATATCTGTAGTTTCATTCAAATCCATGAACGTGGATATATATCCTTCACCGTGTCATTTATATATCGGTTATCGACAGCGAGAAGATCGTTTATACAACAGTTGGTCAATGAGAAGGAACGAGCTTTAAAATGATTGTTTTTTTAAAGCGTCTGCATCTATTCGGATTCGCAAGAGTACAAATATATGTCAGCCAAAACAGTTGCAGAATTACTGGAATACATATATGCTCTTGATATATTGTGTTGCCAAATTTCATATAAATTATTTTGAGAAACTCAAGCTAAATATTAAAACTTTACGTGTGCGTTCCTAATATGGCGAACTCAAATTGGTCCAGCGATATCACTATGGCGTGAAATCAATATGGCGCATGTGCTGAAAGAAGGATATAGTCCACTGAATATCTTACAGAAGTTACCAGTGGTTATTCTGTAATACCACATAGGTTAAAGTAGATTGATATACGTTCTTAATCCTTTATTCCATTGCCTGTGTTCTGGGATACGATTCACTTTTCTCGGCCCAGCGTTTCCGTGACGACTTCAAGCTTTATCTTCGTGGTAATACCTTGCCAACGCTCGAGACAATAATGTTATAAGCGCGTGTCACCATGGTAACGATGTAGATAGGAAATCACGAGCGGACGGCCATTAGCGATTTTACCCCGTTCTTGTTATCTTAGCCTTTATCGTAGTTTACAGATTAGCTTAGTTTCAAGCTGAAAGCCTCGCAAGCCAGCATGTCATCTGTCGGCTCTCTCTACGGCCAAGTCCGCAGAGGTTTGATTACAAGAGATCAGAGCTGAGCAAATTGCTATAATTTAAATGTCTCTTGCCAGATCTTCTATTGACATATTGTTTGATATATCTTGAGGACGGCCGCAAGGTCACACGAGATGTGTCTTCGTGTTTCATCCTCACCCCTGCATCATGGAAGTGAACTGAAATGTTCCTTTGATCAAAAGAGCGAATAACCTTTGCCGAGTGACTACCCCGTAATCTTGATTTGCCATGCATCTCAAATGCCGAGTTCAGATATCACAACAGCATATAATCGAATTCCAACAAAGGCAGACGACTTTTCAGTGCAGATAACATGGAATCGAAAACTGCGCATACAGCACATGTATAGAAGACAGACAAGTAGTCAGCGAGTTTTTGTGTGGGCAGACGAGAGTGTAGAATTCCCCCATACTGCAGGAAAACCCAATCAGTAATTGGATAAGCATATAGGATTTCATTGTCGTACGCTTCATTAGAAGTATTGAACGACGGGCTGATGGACTGCTCATCTCTCGAGCTACAGGCTTCCGCGTGCTGCCTTGGCAACCATTGCTCGGTGACGAGACTGGCGGCGCTAATCTAGCGTGTCTCGCGCCTTGTGTTTAGTTAAGGTAACCCATTCGCGTGTAATGACCAGTCCCTCCGGAATAGTCTCTTGCGACCTGATGTTTGAAAGAATCGGCGTTTGCTGTTCTGCAATGAATGCACAAACGTCAAGCCAGGAGTTGATATGTCACATTTAGCTGAGCCATGCATTAATGGCTGGGAACCTATGTTACATCTATATATTTAGCCACTATATATAAATGTAATCTAATCTAATGCCACAGAATTAGCAGTGTATGTATTTCACAGTTATTTCTTAACGATTAAAGGCAAAGTACAAATTAAGGAGCACAATGCAAATATAAATGGAGATTTTCATCCTGTCCTCGGGTCCACAAACCATGGTGAAGGAAAACATCGTGTTAACTAAATTGCAAAGCCAGGTGATAATTTATCATGGGGTTGGATCGGTGAAAAACTAATATTCAGTCAAAAATCCAATCCCCCTGGATTCGAGCTAACTTTCTCAACCAAAGGCTTAAAATGTTACACTCAATTTCAATCATAATGGCATTGCTAAAAGCACATGTACACAATCAGATTCTCATTTTTTGAAATAACAGAAACTGTTGGGTTATTTTTTTACTTCTAATGTAGTCAGTCTAAAATCCTAGATATTACCTCAGTACATGGACTAGGTGTAAACATAAAATTGTTTTGAGGGATCATACCAAAACTGTATCCAACATATTTGATATCATACCCGTTGTTAAGTTCCGAATACTCTCTCTCGTTTGTGCCGTTTTGTTTTCTGTCTGGCGGTCACATAATTCATCATTTTCCTTCAGATGACTTGGAAAGGCTATTTCATCAACGCTCTGTGATTTGTATCTAATACCACTCAAGGCGGGGCTGAGGGCCGTATGATCATGTCGTCAAAGATGTCCACATGAACAGCTACAATAAAAGCGTGGCTGAGATACAAATCATCACAGGGATATCTTTTGGTTTGTAGAAATAAGCAGTCGGTATATTTGTTTGTGGGGTCTTCTTCCCAGTACGCCAGCATCGCTATGCCTCTCCTTTTTAAGTTTGAGTTTAATGGTCAAAATGTAGGCTCATGTTGTAAAAATACATGACTCATTTATGTATTACCCAATCGGCATTAGAATTGGGCTGCAGACTCAGTATATACCATACTGTCACTACAGCTTTGATTCTAACCAGAGAGCTATAATCGTTGCTTCAGAAATTTTCATAATCCTATATGCGCCACAATGGAATTGCCTTCTGAAGAAATAAGTATACGAGTATGTCAGTGGGGAGATGAAATTTGA
The DNA here is from genome assembly GCA_036873755.1 of Hanleya hanleyi. Classification (NCBI taxonomy): domain Eukaryota; kingdom Metazoa; phylum Mollusca; class Polyplacophora; order Lepidopleurida; family Hanleyidae; genus Hanleya; species Hanleya hanleyi. Next base: position 42,165 of record JAVTVY010011014.1, on the reverse strand, counting down.
TCTTAATCGTTTATTTCTTCACAATCAACATGAACATTGGGCTACATACTCAACATAGTGTATAGTTTCATTCGAGCTTTCGTTTTCTCCAGAGGGAAATAAACCTTGCTAAAAATCCTCCTTATATTTCCATTCGTCAAATTGTAACTGTGGAAGTATGTGTATTTGCATGTCATTGGTAAGATGAAATGTGATCTAAATCACTCAACATTACCATTGGGCTACATACTCAACATATTGTCTAGTCTCATTTTAACCGAAAGAACCCCTGCTCAACAAATTCTACTGTACTATCTCTCACTTTGCCAACTTGCAAGTTGCACATGTACGTCATTGATAAGACGAAAGGTGATCCAAAGGACAAGCGTCTAGTCTGTCACTCAATATTCAGCTGTCGTCCATTTAAAAATTTCCGCGTCCATAGTTCAAAATACAAGCGTTTAGTCCGTCATTCCATTTTCGGCCGTCGTCCATTAAAGAATTTCCGCGTCCATAATCCAAAGACCGAATTCCTATAATAACATTAACATCAAATTAAAAGAATAAATCATAGTATACATAAAAGTAGGTTAATTTCCTGCAGGCTAAAGGCCTGATTCACATAAGAGCATTAGCACCCATTCAAAGGAATAAATCATAGTATACATAAAACTAGGCTAGAGAAGCAGTCGTCAGTTTTCAATGATGCCAGCAAGACATCATGGTGTTTCAAAAATATCAAATCCATATCGCTGATCAGTATTCTTAATCCATATGATTTTCGCTGTAAAGTCGTTGTCTAGAGTATGTCTATCTCAGTCACGCATTGATTGTGACTGTTCATATGAACACTGAGAGTATCTTGGAATACATAGGTTCATACAACCCCTAGCCTCGGGCTAAGCAGAATTAGACACAAGTTACGAAACGTACCGCATTAGATCTGGCAGGCTACTCTCGTATTTTGCTATCAGCGTGCGATATTTATTGCCAATTTTGAGAAACTTCTAGTGGAGGCGCTTGATGATCTAGCCCCGTTTTATGAGTTTCTGCAATAATGTTTTGTAAGGTTGATTGAAATCGTCACATTTAACACAGCTTCATTTTTATAGAGATATAGGTCTAAATAAGATATGCCGTTTCGGCCATCTGTAGTGTCCTTCAAATCCAGGGAAGGTGAATATATATCCTTCACTGCGTCATTTATATGACGATTATCCACAGCAAGAAGATCGTCTATATAGCGTTTGGTGAATGAGATTGAACGGGCTTTGACTAATCTGTGTTTGAAAGCGTCTGCATATAGGTCAGCGAAAAGTGAGGCACAATTAACAGCCATTTTAATACCTATATGTTGTTGATATATTGTACTGCCGTACAATGCTTGTTCAATCAACATAAAACTGGGCTACATCCTCAATGGTGTCCGACAATCCGCCTTTTGTGCTATTCGTAATGCCGGTTTCGGCCGCAAGGTGGCGCTAGCGCTCACGGCACTTTGGTCTGTTCCGGTTGTCTGCTAAACATGTGCAGGAGGGAAGGCGGGTATTGTATTTCGTCTCGTTTCGTCAGATTTTCTCACTGATGGAGACGTCCTTGGTAGTTTACGTAAGTATAGTCATCAAGTCTAATTTTTACTGGTTTGTACAAGCATAATAAAAGCCGCTTTGTCAACAAATTGGGCAATCAAAGCTCGTCATTGTTGTTGTTATAAAACATGGTGGGTGACCGGCAGTTCAGCCTGATTAAACCCCACTCTACTGAAAACAATCAGCAGGGGCCAGTTTGTTTGATCAAGTACTGTGAGAAATAATCGGATTATTAGTTAACCCGACTACCATGTAGCTGTTAATGTAGCTGTATGATTATAATGTGATAAACAAGAACCCAACCCGCCTCAGTTGGGACGGCTGGTAGTGTTTCATAATTTTATTGTGAAAAGACACACTGAACAGGAAATTAATGTGCCATATGTCTTCTAATTCTCATAAATACCGAGGAAGTAGTTTTTGCACTAATAGCTATTTATTTTAAAATTTTTAATTATCTAATTATTATACCATGTATTTCTTCTGCAAAAAAATCCTTTATCCCGGAGTCTATGACACGCAAGTCTCTACTATAACTAAACAAATGTTTTATAGCAACAACAACGACGAGCTTTGATTGCCCAATTTGTTGACAAAGCGGCTTTTATTATGCTTGTACAAACGAGTAAAAATTAGACTTGATGACTATACTTACGTAAACTACCAAGGACGTCTCCATCAGTGAGAAAATCTGACGAAACGAGGCGAAATACAATACCCGCCTTCCCTCCTGCACATGTTTAGCAGACAACCGGAACAGACCAAAGTGCCGTGAGCGCTAGCGCCACCTTGCGACCGAAACCGGCATTACGAATAGCGCAAAAGGCGGATTGGGCATGCGATATTTCGTAAGCAACAGTTCGGCACACAACATTTCGGCACGCGACATTCGGGGACAGAGTGCAGGGTACGACATTTCGGCACGCGACAAATTGGCCACTTTATCTCACAGGCCAAATTATGATAAAAATAAAGATTTTAACTTTTTTCTGACACATACACACGTAATTGGGCAAGTATGATGTAACATCCTGTCGAGATGTTAAATTCGACAGAATTTGACAAATTGAGTCAAAGCATCAGATACAAGAAAAATGCATATTAATATGCATGATGTTACATTGACGATAGTAGACGTGTTACAGCTCATTTCAGTGTGATTATATATAAAAGAGATTATACAAATAAATCACAAGTTTAACCTTACTCAGCATATAGTTCTATGCTTTTATGTGTCTGTTACAGTCGGATTGATGGGAAATCTGCTATCTACAATCTAAAAGTAACCTGATATAAACAATTATTATCTGCCATATATTTCTGTACAAATGTAAATGTGCCTCAAAACTCGCAATTTATCTTTTTCCACTCAACTATAACGTGTGTATTTAAGCTAACTGTTGATGTGGGAAAAACAAGTTGCCGAAATGTCGCGTGCCGAAATGTCCCGGAGCTATTTTCAATACATAGTTGGAAGATACAATGTAGACCTTAAACTGCAAGCCTTAAATCATGTGAAATGGTATGCTTGTACGCAGACTACCAAACTAAACATACTTAGATATTGGCTAGTGATAGATTTGTCATTCCAAGAAATTAATCAATATGTTCAACTAATCTGGTTCCCCACCGCTCTCCTTGCACCGGGCCTTTTTCATTGACAAAGATTGGATTACAACCCATATAAGGAAAGTTGGTGCCGACATACTGACAGAGCCACATGACTTCACAATATAGTCTTCCAGTTAACCTATTCTAAAGCACATACCAATAATCTAACGATTCCCGATATGTGTTGTATCTCAGGTACGCTCACAGAACTCGTTATGTATGTATGTATGTTACTCAATGCATGCACATGTTCAGTATTGAGTATTCCACAAAAATCACCTTTACACAAGCTACGGTCACCTGACGATAACGTGGCGTAGTAGAAATGATATGCAATCCATCGATATGACGTGACATTGTTTCAGAAGATACAGATGGACGTAGCCCTGATTTTCTGAGAGATTTTTTTTTGCAATCTGTATTAAGAGGTCGAATGAAGAAACATGTCTCCGCTTGATAGTTCAGCTGGACAATTTGTGAGTTCCGAGCAATTGTAAGGAAAATTTGGCCCAGTTCACCAAAATTAACTAGTTGTGATTTCGACGCAACCACCTCACTGAAACATAGCTATACCCCAGTCACATGTCAGATATTCGAGCAGGAATTCCGGCCGAGCAGCACACCGCCGGAAGTGGCATCATATGGATTTTACGGAACGTATTATGTGCGTCATTGTACACCGGATGTCGTAAGCAGGAAAGTCCGTTGAAGTTTTATATAAACAACAGTGTATAATGGGATATACATGGGTTAAAAAAAATGGTTAATTCAGATTTTCATATGAAAATCCGGCATATTTTTGGACTTGTGAAGAATATCGTAAGCGAGATCCAGCTCATCACAGATTTTCTGCTAAGGTTCATTCACTAACGCGCCTTCACAAATTGATTATAATGAAATAGCAATCGTCAGATATGACATACACTATTTTAGTCGTTGCTCAATAATAAAAAAAAATCTAGACCTATTTCGTATGATAATTAACACCAATTCTAAATGTGCATGAATTGGAAATAACCAAAACACTAAATATTTTCCTACAATTCAAAAGTGGGTCAGACATGGCGATGTTCTTTTCAAAAAAATCCCAATCACTGAGTAGTATTCCATTTTCAAATGAATTTTCAAGTCGTTAAAAGGAGTATTATTTCAGTCACGTTTTGATTGTAACTGTTCATTTGAACACCATGGAGATGTGAGACTCATGATATTCAAACGACCCCAGCCCCGGAATAAACGCAATTAGGCACAATTTAAAAAAAACGTAGCTCCAGATATATTACACGCTACGTTCGTATTTTGCCGTCGATGTACCATATTTATCACATAATTTGAGAAACTTTTGAGTTTCAGTGACGTCATCACAATGTTGTGGCAACACGGTGTCCATGTTTTCTGGAGATATAATGTGCAGCATGCGTTCTGCTGAAAATTCCGTCTTGCTGAGTTCCGTCCCGTGGCGAACATTTGTAAAAACATGCGCGTTTCGAACATATATCGTGTAGCATGTCTCGAGCATATATGTTTCACTTGATGGCGTATATGGATTTTACTTGGTCTCTTTGTATGGTGCGTGAGTGTGCAGTCTGTGTTTCATAATCAGCGGTCCCGTTATTAAGTGTTAGAGAACGATCGGACCAGTCTGATCATATAATTATATTGCCACCGAGAGTGTCGGGCCCCTGGGCAAAATCCCCGGTGTTTATGAGCAGCCGTTAACAGGTTTTTGTCTTAATAATAGATTTTATAACCAAACATTCCATTTTACCTCCAATATTAGAAAGCTACCCTTGAGGCCCTCCATGGTCCTTTCAAAGATGTTGTTATGCTATTACCGCATTGGACTGGAGGTGCGCTCAAGCAAAAAGAACCAATGTGAAATGACACTAGATTTCACAGAAATGGGAAAGCATATAGCTACAGGGCTTCGCGCGACGTTAGCTCCAACGCTCACAGAATCATGCCTCATTACATTGACACATGGGATATGTGCACATTTTTATCATCAACGTAAGTAAACAGCTCATCAGAAAGAGTTTGTTGAGCCTTGCCTATTTACTACTACATGAGCATCCTAACTAGTTCAGGTTATCGTACCAACAATATCTAGTGTAGGGGTGTCTTGCTGCTTGTTGACGCACCTAATACCTACTACAACGTGGAATCGAGGGGAGCGGAGTATATGACTTTATTTAATTTAGAATATGCAAATACTGTAATGAAAAAAAATATTCCAACGTGGCATTAATGGCACGGAATTTCATTTTGTATACGCCTGGAATTGTGGCCTTCCGAATAATATGGAAACTGCACTGAACGGCGGTGCTGGTGAATATCGCACGCTCTAAAATTTCGTATAAGATTTACAAAACAAACGAGAAGTTTCTGGGTACATCAATGAGTCTAGACGAGTGGTTTTTCAGTAATACAAAAACCTGAGCGCTATATTCTTAAATGAAAGACCTGCCCTATATCCACAAATATTTCATCATCACCGTTAAATGGTGATGGACATCGCCATGTATTTGTGAGGGGTCCTGGTCCTCGTGGATAAATGGTGATGACACGAAATCCAGTTCTCTTCGCCACGTAATGCCGATCACCATTTCTCCTCATCATGACCAACTTACCTCCCTTCCCTTTGTGATCACTGTTAACTACGGTGGACAGGGGCTCATCACCGATAAATTGCCGCCATCTTTTCTTTACATTTTTAAGTAATCACGCGGACGGAAGCTAATTCCTCTTGTTCACGTTGCGCCATATTCTGGAAGAGACTGTCTTCCTCTCTTCCCCTCATCACAGTTTCATTTATTATAGAGAAATATACATTGCTGATGGCTACGAAAAAGACATCCCATCAACGCTACTTGTCGAAGGTCGAAACATCGGAAATAGAGACATGCGCACATTTCCGTGAGTCATGTTCATGATGGCGTCATTTCCGGTCGTCTATCGATTTGATAACAAAAGACGAACGCAAACCAGGCCTATCACTGTATCATGTAGGGACGTTGAGTTTTATGGCGATGCAGCCTTGATCGATTGGGCCTTGTCAACGATCTGACGTTTATCTTGGTCGTGATGGCTTCAACATTCTGTTAGTTTTTTGCGAAGACCTGCACACGCGAAATCTATATCACTTTATAACACAACACAACAAATATACCTTTGGTGAATTTTCATATTTATTACTCATAATTTGTCATTTTTATTACTAATTTGCCCTAGAATTTTAGTAGAGTTATCAATAGAGATAACATGCACTATTTGAAACTTTAATGTTCTTGGCTGTTCAAACAACTGAATATGACTGAAACATTAATGCACTAAGGAGCCGACTGATAGACGCTTGGTGCCAAGGGACTTAATCGGTGCTGCTCTGAACATATCATATTTTGTCATTATATAATTGGAAAACATTGTGATAGCTCTCGCGGTTATGAAGAAATTTCAAAAAATACTTTGGTTTGTTCTATTAGAGTGATGCTGTTACCATGACAACAAGTGCAGTCGAAAGCAATCAGATATATTCATATGTGAGAAACCAGCTCTGTTGCACAAAAAAAATTATAGCTGTAAATTTTCATATAATAACATTTGACATGGTGTCAGTTTTGACATAAAATTCCCCTCATCCAGAAAGCGTTCTCATCAAATGGGCCTGTTCAATGCCGATGAACATTGTGAGAGTCGAAAATTGCCCGAATTATGTATAAAATTACAGTACTATTCAGATATATTGTAGGCCTTTTTGTGCTCCTTTTAGAAATACCGAGCATTAGGTTAGGCCAATTGCCATGGTAACGAAGCAATCCCCCGCTCTGGCAAAGACGATCGAAGCATGGTCGATTTGATAAATTGGCACAAAAAATAGTCGAATGTGGAAAAAGTTTCTCAATCTCCCCGATTTAGACCCAAATTCCTTTTGATGGCCACCATGTATGGCCTAACAGATTGGAAATATAACACCGCGTGTCAATACGTCATTTGGGATCGGTGCAATAACCCACATTTGTGGAGCTTTATTAGACGAAAAGATTGACCGCTCGAAGCCAGCGACAAGTCAATTTACATGATAAAAGGCAGAATTTCTGACAAGGGTTTCCACCATGTATTTTGACAAACGAAATTAGCCAACGTGCCACTTGATTTACAGGTTGAAGTCTTGACGCCAGTCAGTTACGCTGATTAACGTTACTTGACCTGGGCAGACCCGGAATATGCGATAAGGTTGCGTTTTTGCAGGCCACATCGATTATTTAACACGGCATTATTTGCCATGTTGACGAGAAGAATGGCCAAATTTCAAACCTTATCCGAGTACCTGTATCTCAATAACTCACCGTCCTACTACACAACAAAGTTTCGAAATAAGAGTAAAGTTCGGCTGGGGCACATTTAGTGACAAAACACTGGGATGTCACGAGAACGAACGCTGCGCAGGATATATGTTATTGCAGATACACATCCGGTATATCCTGCTATCAAACGTTCTGATGTATTATTGGGGAATTAAGTTGATTATCAAATAAAGTAACTAACGTAAGGGGAAAACATCACAATAGTACGATGGCAAATGAGGTCGTCGTTAGATTCTTGGTATGTGCTTTAGAATTGGTTAACCGGAAGACTATACTGTGAAGCCATGTGACTCTATCAGTATGTCGGCACCTCTTCCCACTTCCCTTATATGTGTTGTAATTTAGTCTCCTGTGATCCCGTGATGTCATTCTAGATAATGGTAGAGATAATATCTAAAATATATATAAATGACAGAAGTGATCTCGTTGCTTTCATACACGGAATTTACACATATTTCCTGTAAATTTTCCTTACGCGATTGATTGCGCATTAATATAGTTCAGTGCAAGGAAAGGAAGAAAATGGTTAGGTAGCCACTCCTAATGAGCATACAACGCCACCGAGCATAATGAACTCAATATAGACAAACCTACTAGGTTTCAAACCACCGATGTAGAAAAAGGTCTCTAAACGTAATCTGTGTCAAAGGTTAGAATGTTGTCGGTTTGTTCTTCGATTCAGCGAATAATCAAAGGCCAGCGGTACGGTCGACAAGTATGCCATCTGTTCTATTCTGCTGAAAATTTTATTTTCAATTAAATGCAACATATAAATTCACTACTCGATAGCATTCCTGGCCGGAGGACTACTTGCGGTGCCTGAACACTGCTTTCAGCAGGTAAAGATAAAGGCAAAATCATAATGTCATTTGCACAAGCGCCCACAGCGTGAAATTTTGACAGGCGACGTTTATCTGCTTTTGGCGCTTGAAATAAACTACTCCCTCGCGAACGATGAAAGTCCAAATTCAAGTAGGAAATCATCCAGGTACAGTTTTTATAGCATTGTCATACATGTAAATTATTTGGTGGTCCGTTGCGTATAGACGGTGGAAGCAAGAATCTGATACCTCTCCGCGGAATTACCTCACTATATGTAAGAGTTCCATAGCAATGTGGACAGCGTTGCTAGCCGACTTTCAATACTGCTGAAGTCCATAAACCCTCTTTCTACAGCTTAACAACACTACCGTAAAAACTTAACTGTCTATTTACAGAATAGGCTTTCATTTAGTAAATATGAATGCACAGCATCCAAAGATTCCTTCTCGATATATGAAACACAGCTGCGTAACTTCACAGAACCGAACTGCCGATTGTTGCGACACTGTCGCCTGGAGTGATATCTATTTGTCACGAAACTGAAGTCCAGCATGAAGTGGATTCTACACTTTATAGATCGTCCAGCCGATCGAGGAAAACATTTCAAGCTCTCACGTGATTATGCTGTGGTTGACGTTCTTAGTAATACCTTAACTAATAAACGGGATTTTGAAGATATTTGAGTGGCACTGCAAGAGATGTTTGTTAGAAAATTCACGAGAAGCTTTAATTTATAAGGGTTCTGGAGTAAAAAAAATCCGATTTATTTCTGGACTTCCTTTGACGGGATAAAACTTCAAAGTTATCGAAACCCTTGAGACATTCACGGCAAAATACTCTTGGCTCATCGTTCTAGCCTCGCTGATCAGTTAACGTCTTCTTCCCAATGCTTCTTTCGCTGAACATGGCTTCTCTAGACCGAGTCAGCCAGGCCGACATTCCTAGGATTATCCGGGTCAGTTCTGGCGATTCTGAATCATGAATGACGACATTAGATTTTCTAAAAGCTTTCAACATAATAACAAACAGGCTCTCAGAACGGTGTGATTGATATCGAAAGCAGAAGCTAAGTCCAAACCGAAACAGTAGATGTTCCTCCATGTGATGTGAAATTTTTGAAAATCATTTATTGTTTTTACCACTGTGTGGCATATATATTAAGTCTGAACAAAATAACTCCAGACAGGCAAGTTAGCACTATATGTCACATATACTGAACTGGCTGTAGATAAACTAACTCCACTTTAGATAAAATAACCCCAGACAAGAAAGTTACCACTATATACATTATATACGGAAATCACTCTAGACATGTTACCGTTAAATACTATATATATTGACTCTGGACAAAATAATTCCAGACAGATATATTATCATTATATGATATCTACGGTAACATTATCAGTGTATTTTCTCTGGACATGAATATCATTCTAACTGTAACGAACACTTAATTTCCTTGTGCGTGTGAAAAATAATGGTTAAATTCGGGGAACAATTATCAGGCTGCATAAATATCCATTGGATAATGTTATGTCGTCTTTATCTGAAAGGTTCGATTTGGAAATCTCGTTGAGTGGGTTTTTGACAACGAGATGTTAATATGACCAGAACATTAAAAAGAAGCCCGGTACCTCCAATGGCAAAACAGATAAAAGTGATTCAGCGCTACACTACCGTCCTTCAAAATAATAGAGATAGAGTTTAATTGACCCCGGGTTAGTCTTGAAAGGCAAATCTTTTAGTAAAACACGGTTACGAGAGAAATATGCCTTCATGTCTATCGCGAAGGGTGAGTCCGTTCAAATTATGATATACGTTGTGAGAGTTCGTGTTCGATCATGTTTAAATTGTCCAGTTTATGTCGTGTTTGTCTCCTAATGCTGACAACTTGATGAAAATTGCTTCTAAAGAGGCTATTTTATTTGTTCTATTCAGCTGCAAATTTATTTTCAATTAAACGCAAGATTGAAATTCGCTGATGGTTAACGCCTCGCCGGGGGACTCTTTATGGTGACTGAACGCTGCTTTCTGCAGGAAGAGAAAAAGACAAGAATCAGAACGTCATTTGCAAAAGCGTCCACAGTTTTGAAATTTTGACGAGCGACCTCTGTCAGAACAAACTATTTGCTTTTTTACGCTGGAAATATAAGATTCCCTCCAGAAGAATGAAAGTCTAAATTCAACTAGGAATCAGCCAGGTACAGTTTTGATAACATTACCGTATATGTACATTATACGGTGGTCTGTTGCCTATAGGCCAGCGAAGGAGGAGTCTGATACCGGTTCGCGGTCTTAATTGCCTCCCTGGATGATGGAGTTCCACTGCAATGTGGATAGTGCTGCTATCCGATTTTTATATTACTGAATTTCCCTTTCTTCGGCTTAACAAGACTACCTTACGAAAACAACGTCGATTCACGAAATACGAAATACAGCTGCATAACCTCACGAACCGAACTGGCTATTGTGGCGACACTATCGACACAAGTGATATCCATTTGTCGCCAAACTACAATCCAGTAGATTCCAGCGAACAGAGATTATTAATTTCAGGCGTTCGGGGAAAAAATCAAAGATATCATGTGATTATACTGTGTTTGACGTTCTTATTAATATTTCAAATACAAAAACGGGATTTTAAAGATATTCGATTGGCATTGCCAGAGATGTTTCTTAGAATATTCATGAGAAGCTTTGCCTTATAAGGGTTCTCAAGTAAAGACAAATAATCCGATTTATTTCAGGACTTACTTTGAGGGGATAAAACTTTAAGGTCATAGAAACACAGGAGAGATTCACGGCAAAACACTCACGGAACATTGCTCTGAGATCGCTGATCAGTTAACGTCTTCTTTCTAATACTGCTTTCACTGAACATGGCTTCTCTGTACCTAGTCGATCAGGCCGACATTTTACAACTATATATCATATATCGTGGGGACAACTAACCCCACTTTAGACAAAATAACTCAGGGCAGGCAAGTTTATCACTATATACTGTATATATTGAACAGACACTTGACCAACTAACCCCAATTTAGAAAAAAAACATCATTAGCTTACGCGATAGAATAGTTTCCCTGGAACAAGCGAGAAGTCATTTCTAGTTTATGTGGTTTTAGCCTGCAACACTCAATTTTCTTGTGCTTGTGGATAATAATGGCTAAATTTTGGCGAGAATTACCAGACTCTAACACATATCCATTGGATAATGTATTATGTCGTATTGGTCTGCAAGGTTCGGTTTGGAAATCTTGTTGAATGGGCATTTGTCAGCGAGACGTCAATCTGACCAGAACATTAAAAGAAGCCCGATACTTCCAATGGCAAGACACATAGAAACGATTCAACCACGTAACCGTCGTACAGAGTAGTAGAGATAGAGCTTGACTGACCCCGGGTTAGTCTTCAAAGACAAATCTTTGAATAAAAAAACGGATACGAGAGAAATATGGCTTCACGTCTATCGTGAAGGGTGGACCCGTTTAAATGATGACTCACGTTGTGGGAGTGCGTGTTCTATCAGGTTTAAATTGGACCCGTTTATGTCATGTTTGTCCTCTAATGCTGACAACTTGATGAAAATTGCCTTCTAAAGAGACCCGAACGAGTTTTACGTCAGATTGCCGACTGATAGCCCGAGCCTAGGCCTGTTGTATCGGTTCATCTCAGTACCAAGTGAGAGACCAGTAAAGGCGTTATGTTCTCACGTCCTTAACATGAAAGGTGGATGGCAAAATTAGAATCGATTCGCGAAACGACATCGGACAATACTGAAGATAAAATCGAGTCAGAGACTTGAGACATGGCCTCCAGTGTGGCGGTCGCTTTACATGACGTGACAAAAGTGGCTGAATTTACCTCTTTGTCGGTGGTGATTTATTCAATAATCTCATCTTTATACCGAATTTCGACATAATAACTTTTCTGGCAAAAAGCTGCTCATTGTCCGATTATTTTGACGAGTTTTTTCCTTTTCTGAAAAAAAAAACTTGATTAACGTCTACATACATAACAGTGGGACATAGCTAGCGGGTAGTCAAGTCCAAACGATCCCGCTTTAGAAATACAAGCATATACAATTTCACGTAGAATGAACCCACCAAGACTGGGAAGTAATTGCCCAGCTTCCCAAGTATGTATTTAGCTCCACAGCAATAAAGAAGTTGCTATCCATAGAATAGCCTTCTGTTATATATATATTTAGCATCTACAATATGTGTTGGGTACGATGACGATCGGCATAAAATTCTGGCTACGACCACGGAAACGCTTCTACTGATAAAACATTGATTTCTCAAAGGAACATCAGATTATGAACCATAGCAGAGTCACTGTGGTATTTTGGCGAATTAGCCAATCAATGACGTCAGGACAAAATGAACTGCGAAATTTGATTGGATTATCAAATCGAGGCTATTTATCCTGTCATGCTGCCGTATTATACACCTGTTATGTTAATACAGCATCCAGACTCTATATAAATTCCAAATGCAGAACTGAAGATGAATTAAAGACGTAACAAAATTAGATTTTTCGTCCCTGCGATCTATAGGAAATTTTAAAACCGTAGTATTTAGCTATCATATCAAACAAATGGCCTGTGGATGTAAGTGCAACTTATAACTAAATTTGCTGATATGTATCCATCATGAAGAAAAGCGGCCTCCTTTGATGTTCTTCATTGTGCCGCATATAGCTACCATTAATTGGACCTGATAATTTCAAAAGAGCTCGAGCACAAAGGTTTAAATGAAGGAATATATTTAAGGGACGCCTTACAGGTTTCCAAGATAGTGGACTATAACGGATGGTTTGTGAGAAAGATGAAAGGAGCTAATTATACAGATTTTATGTAAACCCAAATTCATATATACTTGCTCTTGGAGATTTCTCCTAACAATTTTCTAGCGAAACTTTCCATTTTGGAGACATATTCTCGAATGATCAGTGATTTGAGTACAGAAACAGCGAGTTTGCTTTGCTGTCATTCAAAGCCGCAGAGTGCTTCGCTTGTCTTGTATTGTCTATTTTTTTGAACGGTGTGATAAAAACAGCCAATGAACAGCCGATGAGCCGTCCTCGTGAAATGTCGTTCTCTTCCGATAAGAGCCGAGTATATACGAAGAAAAACAGATGGCTTGTACTTATTCCTCGAAATATGGACATGTTCGAAAGCTGATACAGAGGCAATACATTAATGTCCCGGATGTTGGTACTAGTATATTATTTTACAGCTTTGAAATTGTCTACGGATGATTCAGTGCACAACACATTTAGTTTGAAAACGACTGGTTCGATTACGACTTTCTGCATTACAGTCTCTAACCTTGTCTATATTATGAACTAGCCGTGTGGTCTGTCTGTGCCCGAGGTTAGTGATATGATCTTAGGATATGGTGTCATGTGACCAGAGTGAAGGGATGAGTGAGAAAGGTGTAACGGAGGGGTGAATGAGAAATATATAGGGTATAGGGTGGGGTGACGCCTTTACCCACCCCCTCATGCCAATAAACACCTCGAGAATATCCGTCATAATACCACAAAAATGGACTAGGCCTCATATCCTGGCAATTTGTAGAAGCAGTCTCCGGCTTAATGACGCCTATTACTTTTTCAGCAGTCTTCAGGTAAAAACTACACCGTTTGTACTCACTAATTACTCGAGCTCGTGTGTCATTTAATTGGTTTCTCTGTGTATGCCTTCCTCTTCAAGAATCCATTGTTTAAAGGCTGAAATTGGGTTATAAATTATTGCCGGAGTCGAAGGGCTGTCGGTGCGAAAATTTATACCCTGCTGTCAAAGCAGAATTGTGGTTTAAAATTAGATTTTCCAGCGCATTAGATACAACGGTTGCAGTTACATCCGCTACCGGGGTATTGTGTTAAAGTCTAATTTCTCTCTCAAGCTGAATTCAACGAGAAAGCGCAGAGGTTGACAGAACTAATTGCTCAGACCTAGAGAAAACGATATCAGGCATTCAAGCTAAAGTCCGACTGACGCTGAATGACAGCCAAATTACCGTGTTTCCAGTTTCGCCGCGCCAGGAATAAGTTCCAAAGGACAGTTCTTTATTGTCATTTAATAACCATTGCCATGGAAATTGGCAAATTTAGGGATGAAATCAGCCATGATTTTCAGTGCTGTTCAGATCTCGTGCGATTCTCTAAGAGATAATAAAGAATTGCCTGAAGGGGCTGTTTACTTTGCTCGCTTTGTAGCCAAAACAGCATTGCTGGGTAAGATGTCATCAATGTATTCGAGCAGTTAACGGGTTGATTAGCTAAAATACCCGTGCGCCAACTTCCGGTTTGACCTTTTTCAGTTCCTGCGATAACTTCTTACAATGGGGTTCTACATTACGGTCAAATCCTCAATTATGTCAAGTGAACTGGCTATACCATCGTCCAGACTATTTATTCACTTCCTGAAACATGTTCCAGACCTATCACCTGATTGGCTGAAGTGACACAGAAAGGTTAAGGTCACATACGGTCAACAGGGGTTATCTACTTCACTAAAGTGGATTAGCATTGTACTTTCACCGTCCTGTCAACTCCTGTTCGGCTTTATTCGGTGGTAAATTTATCCGCTGGTTTAATTTCCGTGAGAGATGTGGATTTAAGGTATAGTCCCTGGTTGTTCTTAATGGACAACGTCCCTTCAAACATGGCGGTATTGGATCTAGCTAAATCGATCGGACACATGTGTACTCTACACCATCGGCACCAATCCCATCGGATAAATTGTGTTCGATGTCTGCAAAACATATGCCTCAGCCATAGAAATGAAGCAAAAATATGTGGGTGCGGACAAATAAAGATTCGGTAGAATAAATTGTGTTAACATAGGAGTCACGAGCGTATGTGTTGTGTGGGGTGGGGAAGGTTCCAAGCACCCCCTCCTATATAGCTACAAAAAATTTCCTAACAGTTATAGGACAAAATCTGTTCAGGGAATCTTGGCGGCGCCCATGGTTAGTTCGATGATTTAATCTTTATTTTGTTTAATATCATTATTATCTACAGCTGTAAAGCAAAACAAACATGATTAGATCAAAACATAAAAATTAGAGTTTTGTCGGATGAACAATATATTTATGTATTACCTTCCGCTTTTATCAAAGTAAAACTTTCAACTTTTTGACGTACAGTTCTAGCATTCAACGAATTGATTACGGCAACTTATTCATTCATTTCGAACTGTAATTCCTAGTTTTGGAAGAACGATCAGTTGTCAGGGGTTTTTTTTCTTTTTTTTCACCCCACGTGCAACCCCTTTTCAACTAATCTCAAACGAAAATAGCGAAAAAATCATAGAATAGTAAATTATACGGCCCAAGAAGGGTACTAAAAATTCATAATCTCCCTCTTCTTCTATTTCTAGGGTCGTCTTCTTGCTGCCGGCTTTCCAGCGCAAGCATTTAACAGCGTACACTTTTAAGCGCACTCCAAAGCTTAATCCGTAACTTCGTGAAGTTAAAACGTTAAATAAATTCAATCTACTTTCGACTAGATGCTTGACGATGCGGGAAATTCGATTCTGTAATGAAAGGTTACTCCCAGAGGTATTATATCCAAGAGCCTCTTAGGTTCGCGCTCTGCCTTCTTGGAAGAATATGGAGCGAAGAAACCGTATCGATCGTGACATATTGGCGAGCTATTCGCAGCAGATCTCAGTCTGCGCGGTTAAGTACAAATCAAACCTTTGCATCGCTGATTTGCTCACCGCATTCCGCCACTTTTTCTTCTTCGCTTGAAAGCTTTGACATGAAATACGTGAAGTGACTTAGGACTTCACATTCGGAGATCATATTTTCGCTCAGTATTTCTTAGAAGGGTCTTCTCTCCAGAAAGATTGCGCCCAAACGCAGAACTTTTTTGAAAAGGGTTCATCTACATGTATTGAATTTATTCAACCCGTGACCCTTGAGCCAGCAACATAGCTCCAGATGGAAGCTGAATGGAATCAAATATGACTATATCAACAGTTTCTGTGTATGATAAAGGATACAGATTCCTGCTTCCGCGATAGGATCAACTCGTTTTCTGTCAGAAATATATTTGTTGGAAACCGAAAAATATAGAATAAAAACGGATATACTCTGGGGTATGTGCCGTTAATTTAACAAAGTATTTTTGATATCACATGCAAATTAGAGGGATGCTTGGCATCGCAGCACTGTGAAACAGCAAAATGGTAAACATTCTGCCAATAATTCGTTGTACATAACCCCAAAGCTTCACATCTTAACCATGCTCGCTGGGGGGAAAATTACAAGATCTCTTCAGGATTCTCAAATTAGCACAGTTCGCCACCTCATCAAAAATACTGTTTACATTTCCGGGAAAGGGCCGCAGCAAACAAGTCCCGCGGTTAATAAATTCCACGCCGTGTGCAAACATTGTCCAATTTAAAGCGCGAAATTAGCTGTGTAGCGCTGTTTGTCTAAGTGTCACGGTCTCGCTGAAATTACACAGAGAAACTGTCTAAAAAAACTGCGACTACCAAGTTTTTTCATCGCTTTCTCATGCAGATGATATGATTCTGCACTGCAATTCATAAATAATACGCCGTCATCATGAACCTCATTTGCACTGTCGACGCCACGAGCATTAATCTTCGTGTTTAATGATGTTCCTCTTCATTCTAGTTATTACATGCTCTGGGATAGAACTTATATAACTCAAACTAAACTTTCTCACAACCTTTGATATTCGATATTGATTTGCACGTTGCTGAAATTGAGACTTGTTTTTAACCTTCCCCAGTATAAACATGTAAGATTATTGCGTTGACATGCCCATACAGTATCGCCCGGGGTGTGAAATGAGAGAGTAATACACGATGCAAATTAAACTAATCTTAAACCGAACGTTATGAAAACAACATGTGTAGGTTCATTACAATATATACCCTGCCTTAGTTGATTGGAAATGATATTCTTTTTACAGTTATTATTATTTTTTTTATTTTTTTTTGATCCGGAATATTCGTCGCTAATATTAAGGTGAATTGTGTGTGTTCCGTCACTTTCTGCAAATGTATCCGGAACCGGAAATGCTCCAAAGGATCAGTACCAACTCATGCCTTTCAACGAAGACTATCCGTGATATATGCTCACCGACATCATTTTATGGATAGATCAGATTTATTTCCTGCTGAAAAGCTCATTATACAACGTAGAAGCAATCAATTTTGATATTCTCTAAATGAAAGTGCAGCTCTGGTCCAATACACCGTTTCAATCCATAACCAGCACATATTTACAATTCCGGACTTGCAAAAAATTCCAGTGAATTCTTTAACAAAGAGCTGCGCCGGTAGCACCGACAGATGCATTAACATAGCGGTTCGTTCTTTGACTCTCTTCCCTATCTCTTCATCAAGGGGCGGGGGGGGGGGAGGGGTAAACTATTGATGACTGATGTAATTATGAATCAAGTTAATGGTGATCTTACTATTCCAAGAAAGGATCAGTTTGCTTAAATCTAGAATAATTTTGGTAATTTCAGGTCGATAATATTCCAGTTATCATTGATTACAATTTTGTCTTGAATAAAGATATAGGGAAGAGAGTGAATGAAGGAACCGATGTGCGAACCGAGTTTCAGTACACCTGTTGATGTTATCAACACAGCTCTTTATCGAGGGATTGAATTAAAGTTTGTGCAAGTGCGTGTTGGGTGGGCATGGCGGTATTGCGAGATGTCCAAGTGGATGACGACTACATTTGGACATGTTTTGCTAGTATGCGGAATAACTGTAAATAATTATTAGTTCATACCCTAAATTGTATTATTATCATTTTATGTTGTTGGGAGGGGCGATGTGTTCGACTACATTATAGCATTTTAACTAAAATTAATTGACAAAATTTGATTATCTTATAACTTTCTACATTAAAAGTTGAATAATTCAAAAACTAAGCCGAACTTATAAAAACTGAGACGTCATTTACTAGTTCTATTTGTCTTTGGTCAAGGTATACCATCAAATTTTAAATATGTTAAACAATTTTCACGAAATTTCAATTGAAAAATGGAGGCTATTGTTTTCATTTCATTTTTTAAATTTTGACTATTTTCTACACGGTAATAGCAACAGTCATGCAAATTACATAAGTGAAGTTCTCAGGACATACCCTTCCATCAAATATATACATTGTTAAGTTTATGTTGAATATTTATTGCTACAGAAGACAAGTTATTTGATGCATACTCCAATTGATGCTGACGTCTTAAAACAATCATACTAAAGTGATATTCAAACTAATTGCATTCATTTATTATTTCACTTCCTGAATTGCATTAATATCAGTGGAGGGTCGATGTTGTCGAGTGACCTGGACTGACTGCATTTACTGTTAGCGATATTGTGCCTTTTTTCTGAATGCTCGATATTTCCATAGGGGGTCGCCATTCTACTATCTGGAATCTCGTGCTCGAGCGAGAAAGTGTTCGCCTAGAAATCATCAGAGATGGTTGGAATTAGCATATGAAATGTATCATAGGTATATCAATTCAACCCAATTTGGCGGTCCGTTTAAAACACCTTTAATTTCGGAACACCGTAATATTCCATTTAGGTTAGAAGGCAGCATCTTGCATCGATATTGTATATCTCAACAATCTCCCAGCACAACAATTATAGTTTCTGGAATTACTTCCTAGTGTGTATGTATTGTTTGCTGCATTTCTGTCTATTCTGACACCGATGAAGATAATAATACGATGCGTTATTATTTGCCAGTTCCAATAATGAGTTCCCTTCTTCTTTTTTTTTTTGCTTCTATATAGTGCCTGATGTCTAATTACGAACGCCCTTCTGGGTATGACATAAATTTTGACAGCACTTCCTCTGTGCTTGGCCTTACGCCTCATTTACTCTGTAAAATACAGAGTATTGTGGCGAGCCTGGGCATTAATCATGTCTGTAACAGTCTTTAATTAACAGACTATTCGCGCTTCCTCCTGTATAATTGTGAACCAAACTTCAGAGAAGCTCATCTCAAGTCACCATTCTCTCTAGATAGGTGCGTATTACGAACACGCCACAGAAAACAGCCCCGCGGTCGTGTGACAGATTGAAAGGCGAGATTTCTTCATTATTTCTCAACAAAACAGCTCCCAGGAAGAGGCGACCTTTTGGCCAAGGAATCGAAATAAGCCCCCAGGAATTGGTATCAACACTGTTTTCTATATTTAACATGTCATGTTTAACGGAGGATAAGTCTTGCTTTATCCGCCATGATTTCTTGGTGTTTGGGAGCTTCTCAATCGTGACGTCAATGCGCGAGATTTACTAGCAGTAGCAGACGACGCAAAACATCGCGCGGGAAAAAATCGATACTTGCTGCAGTTGGGTCAAATAGGTTGAGGCATAACGAGAATGTATCGGTCGGCCGATAACACTGCGATTTGGAGAGAAAGCATGATAATATCTTCAGAAAAGCTTCCTTGAATTGCTTTGCATTTGTCAGATACTGTCTCGACAAAATGGGATCGGAATAAAAATAGCTTCTAGGCTGGACGACCTCTCTGCCCCAGCATAGCCGTGTTAGACTGCGCTCAGTGATCCATTCTAAGACTATGTTGGAATTTCCCTCGCAAGTAGTTCACAATACATGTCATTTAAAGAACGTTTCGGGACACCTTTGATCCCTCGGATGTAATTTTTCTTTTTATTGTCTTGAAAAGAGCTGGCCTTTGGGCTTGTAAACTCAATCTATCACCGCGATTGTCGGCCAAATTTACATAGACAAAGCATTGGAATGTAACGAGTTTGCTTATCTAAGACTGTTGATCACCAACCTAATCGCCATATGTTAAAGTGGGTAGTACATCATACTCTAGATATTACCAGATATTTCTTGGTTTCCATGGATACAAAACTTAGTTTTCTAGTTTAATCGGAATTGCGATTATTTCGTCCAGTGACGTGAGGGGCAATATTCTGGCACGAGAATGATTGTATGGTTGTCATTTCAGTTTCCCTAGTTCACCCATTGTTTCTTTCAGTCAATCTGTGCATGCAACGGTTGAAACTCCACATCGGTGCTCACACGGCCTTCTGGACCAGTTAAAGCGAAAACAGATAAACATAATAAATATAATCTATACTATTAGAGGAGCCGTGCGAAGCTGCTTTCGCTCGTGTCACTGGATCTGAATGTAGAACTGTAGGAAAGCGACAGTTGGGTGAAAGTGACACTGTAGGGTGATGTCTGTATCGCAGAGTGACGCTGTAGGGAGTGAGTGTATGTATGGGAGGGACACTGTAATGAGATGACTGTATGTAGCGCAGTGAGAAAGGTGTAGGGGACGAGTAATGTGCTAGTGAACCTTGGCTGGGCAGGAGACCTTACACCCCGCCCCCGCTCCCTCCTCCTCAACCAATCGTTTCACCGCAGCTCCGAAAGGAAGAGAACAAGAGAACTACAATTTTCTCACATTTCCGCCAATCTTATTAGCGTCAACTTGAGAGTATTCATTTACATAATCCTGGAAGCAAAGGATTTCGGGAAAATTCAACATGGCGGCAACGAAGTGTGTTCAGAAAATCTTGCATTCGGACATTCGTACATTTCTTCGCATTTTTGTTGCTTAAAATGGCATAAAAGTAACTTATTTTGTCAAAACTAATTATTTTCCGTCATATTAATTAGTTTTTAAGAGAAAATATCGGAAAAAAATCGAAAGGTCGGCACAGAAATAGGCGAAAATGGCTTCCGAAGAGATGGCGTCATTGTGACATCACCATGGCAGCAATCTTGAATCCTTTTACATTTTCCTGTAGAGCTTTATCCGAATATATAATATGGAAAGTTTCAGACCTCTACCTCAGGGGATAACGATTTTAAATTGGGGGAGGTGGGAGAGGGGGCGAAATGGTCCCCACCAGACTGGGGCAGATTCCGAACTGGCCAGGCCTGGAATGGGTTAAAGAAACAAAAAGCTCGTAAAAATTGCGGACAGCCATATCCACTTGCACCAAAGTAGGTACAATGTAAACATGCCAGTGCAATAATATGGGAAACCATAAATTAAAAAAAACTGCTATGATCGCCTTGTTTTCGAATCATTGCGTTATGTATCATCATCATTTGATAGTTAACTTCACTTGTGTGTGTGTACCGAGATGGAACGATATTCATTAATTTCCCCGAGTAAAATGTTTTGTTCCCTTGAAGAGCGAAACTTGGAGCCCAATGTATTTTTGCCGTTGTTTTTATCTATCGTGAATGGGAGACGTACAATACACATTCAACATTTGAATGATAGCCTTGTTTCTTCACAATAGCTTTCCGTGATTCATCGGCTAAGGCTTTGTGTAAAAACCGTTATTAGGTTGGTCAAATTGGTATGATCGGTATAACCGGGTCAATCAATCAACGTCCGCCTGCCAATTCTACTCAAGGAGGCAGGGAATTTGTGCCTGAGGTGTCCTATAGGTCAATCCAGCCGTTTGCTCCAATTTGAGTTTCTTTTAGACTCCTGGTAGTTGAATAGTTTGACCCCCAAAACGCCCCGAGTGGCAACTATAATGACCTCGTGTTGAATGCTTTGGCAATCTCGAAATTCGCAAATTCCATTATCATTTTTTTTCGGGTTCTTCTGTGTGAGAGTTGTATTCCTTGTTCATACAAGCTGGGATCGAATGACATGGAATGAGGAAGTTGGGCTTCAGATTGAAATCAGTTATTTTGTTAAGTGACAAAATTGCATTTCTAGAATTGCATGTGTCTTTTACGCCTTCGAAAACATGAGTGGATGAGTCGAACGAATGTGTTAAGCTATGAAAAACAAGGCAACAAAATTGTCATAAAAGACTACTTTATTGGTCAAGAATTTACACAGGAAAAATTCTCTTTTGTCCTCCTGCAGGAATTGATACAAATATTATTTGCTAGAGATTCTAGTTCAGCTTAGTACATGCTGTTGTATTTCCAATACAGTCACTGCGTGAAATGGTTAAGTTTCCAATTTCGGAAACCCATAATTGGAAACTTGATCATTTCACGCAGTGAGTGGGGTTCCCCAGTTTTGGAATCAACATTGCACCACCCTGAACTTCTAGTGGGTAGCCGTCATCGGCACGTAACTTTTGGGAACCATAGTTTGCTTAGTTAGCTGTCCATTCACATGCTGCGTTACTCGATTGTGTGAAAATTTGGTAGGTGATTAGACGCGTATGATTTTCGCGTTCGAATTTCCGGCCAGTCACCATTGACTGTTTCTATCAAATGATGCACTAAACCACACAGATTAGTATCTCAGGAATTGTACTGTATATGGCATTGTATATGGCATCTATATTTTGATGAGTTATGTGTAAACCAGACTAGAAACTGGCGAACTATTTTTTGTCAACTGTGAAACGAAGCAATGCGAGTTGGCGCTTTAGCGCAGTTGTTCAAAGGACATTGTTTACTCATAAATCTCAATACATCTCACAATTATTTTAATTTCTGGGTAACTATTAATAGATCTTGGCTGGCTAACTGTATTGATGTTGTATTTAGTAAAACTGATTAATTGGTTAGCAAAATTAGTTAATTAGTCTCTTCAAATACTTAACAGTCCCTGTTATGACAAGAACCCACTGATAACACCACCCTTTATTTTGATGACATTTAAGGGAGTCAGATTACCTTTATTATTAACGTGAACAGACTTGTACAAATAGTCACAGTGGTCTGACAAAATTGTTGGGAATTTTGAATGGACTGTTGATGAAGTTTCTTGTGGACGGAAAAAGTTCCTTAGTTCCTCACTATCACGAAGGTATGACTGTCTGCTGAGATTGTTAGCTGGCCTAACTACGAACAGCCGTGTCCCTCGGGTAGGAGGGTTAATCCCATTACATTTATGCTAGGAACTCAATGGCGCAATGTCTGGGCACATGTAAATTATGGCCCAATGATGTCATTGGTTAAACTGATATCAAACTGGTGAAGATGAATTTATTCGAATGATATAAGACAATATTAATCATCAAACTCCAAGCAGGCATATATAAATTTTCCTGCTAGAGAGAAGCGGTCAACAGTTCTCAAAGAAGCCGAAAACATCTTCCTGTTACCAAATCCGCATCACAGATCTGTATTATTTTTATAATGAATTTTCAAGTATCTCAGTCTCGCTTGGATGATGACTGTTCATGTGAACATGATGAAGGTATTATATTACGTGATGTTGATCCGGCCTTTTGTTTGATGTATATGCTAAGCTAAGGCCATCTCCAACATACAAGGCCAGGCCTTCCACGAAGTGACACTGACGGCCTTGTCTTACTTCTGGAGAGTTCTTGCTTCACTGATGAGCAATTGCTAGAATAGATTAATCAGCCGCCATTTAATTTGAACGGGAGATCAAAGTACATCAAACCATGGTGTCGAAGTAAATTTTCCGTTTTGCAGTATGACAATTGAAGTCAAAGTATCGTTTTATTCCGCTAGCTGAATGACAAACCATCTCTCTCCTTTAAAGTAGCGTTATTATCTCCAGTCGAAGCTCGAATGTTAACTGCATTTATGTTGCGGACGTGAGGTTTAGTCATGAAAACAAGATGTCTAGAGTAATCGTTGAATATTGTCGCGGTTGTGAATTATTTCAAACCATTCAAGACCGACTATGCGTGTAAACACGGCAGGCGACGTGCTGAGACAATACTTACAAAGGAAAAGTATTGATCGACATCAATCGAATAAAATCTTTTGATCCTTTCTCCCGTTTTATGAAACTGGTTATCTCCCCTGGTAGATCTTTGATGATGAAGGACAGGAACTCAATCTACCTCTGTACATGTCGCTCGTCTTATTGTTATTTCGCCCAAGTTTCTGAAGCACTCCATCTTTCTTCCTTGTCTTAAGAGACCTCCGCTGCTGGGGAAAAAAACAACACTTAGGATACAAGGTCTGTGGAGTATTGATTACCTTCAGGTGTATAGACATTGATGTTTCACATCCCTTGTTCGTTCCGACAGAACTTCCTCTCCATATCTCTTCTGGTCACGACAGCGTGTCTAATACAAAGCACTCCGTCATTTTAAGACTCTTAACTGAACAAAGGCCTCTCCTGCGAGAAAGGATACTTGATATTTCTGCCTCACTGTGGCAATATCTGAATAAGACATGCAAATACATGTTCACGCAGTGTACATCAGTTATCCCCCCTTATTGCTTTCGCTTTCATATTGAGACATCCTTTGACTATCTAAAGCTTTGACGGTATTTATTTGTGACCTTAATGCAATAGTCAATGTAGCAATCCGCCTTTCCCACATTAATCCTAGAACAAAGGATTCGCTCCGGCGGACCGATGGGCACACTGACGCGCGACCCCTGGCTTACAGTTTTGGTTCGTAGTATCTCTCTCTTTCCAATGGTTTCGGTATGGAGATTATTTTTAAGAAGTGATAACTGGACTATTTTAGACTTGAAATTGTCAGTGTAAGCATAATGGTCTTTTCTTGGAATAGTGAGAAAATTTGATGCATATTAACCCTATTTACACCAGCTATCAATGGTTAGAAATCTGCTCTATGCTATAAATATAGGCAGGAGAAGAAGATTACGAACCACAAATGTTCACCGGGAGTCACGCATCAATGCACCTGTCGGGTTGCGGGCGCGAACCTATTGTCAAGGAATTAAAGTGGGAAAGGACGATTGGAATGACGTCCAATTTCCTTCTCTTCAAAAGTCATCCAGGAACGATGCACTGTCGGACTGATATCAGTAAATCCTGTTAACCTCCAATTTTCGGTACACGTATCTGCCATGTAACAATATTCTAGTTTATACATGTCCTAATGCATATGCACACAGCTTATTAGTGCTGTTCCATGCATTCGGCATTCGCTAACCAATTCACCCGAGAGCAAACTATATCCGTGAATAAGGTTGGAATATTAAAGTGCGTAAGGACAAGAGAACCACATTGAAACTAAATGCAGAACGCATACATCTATACATTAACAAAAATAGTGTGTGTGTCCGTCCGTGCCAAGGAGCAGGATAATCCGTGTGTGCGTCCATGTCACTGGATAAGTTTATGAACGGAGCGGTGCGTGTGTGCGTCCGTGTCACTAGATTGTTATACGATCTTAGAAATGATGTCTTTTGATTGTAAGGGGCTGAAAAATGTAGGGTGTCGTGATCACCCTACGGGGAATTGTGATAGTGTGCTATGCAAATTATAATGTGATATTCTATCGTGCAGTGAATCCAACGTATATAGAAAGTACTTCATTTATCAAGGACCGGAACTCTGAATGTACTTGAATGAACAGGGGCCGCAACTTTGAAAGTAATTTACTGAACAAGGGGTGTAACTTCGAAAGTATTTGAAAACGGCTTTGCCAGAACGATTCGTACGCTACATCACAGTCAGATTAAACAGAATAAATCTGATTGTTTCAGATAATTAAATAGATCCATAACTTAGTTATTGCGACATGAACCCATTCAAGCATACGAACTAGTTTGGTTGTAATATCAGCACAAAAAGACGTATTGATGACATAGCAGTCCCTAAATCAGTCCTGATATCCAGGTAGACATTGAGGACCATTGGATATGCGATTGTTGTGTCATGACTGGTCCTTCAATTTCCCTCTCATCAGCTATATTATGACCGTGTCACAACCCTGAACCCCGTGCTTTCTTTTGATCTATATTGAACACATGTGAGTGGGGCTTATTTTCCCAAGCATACGTCTTATTTTCATCCCAGAAGCCTCACATGAGAGGCTATAAATTCCATTACGACTGCAATGGAGGACTATGAAAAGTTAGATTAGTTTTGCTAGAACCTCTTTGGAGAACGCCTAGGTGCTCTTCTTCCTTGCGTGGGTCATAAAGAGCTGATTAATCAAATAGTTATAAACAAGGCTACAGCAGAAACACGGGCAGTTCTCGGTCAACGGGCGGAGTAATATTGGATCATATTTCATTCTCCACGCAGGAGGACTGCCGGCTTTGAGAGCTGTTGAGGAACCGATCGATGGACCCGCTGTGAAGGAGATCGATATAGTTAGAGTTGGGGGTAGAAATTATACAGTCCTGTACAGCATGTCTGAACATGACCGTCCGGGTTTAATATTCAATAACAATGCCAAATCGATTTTCGGTTCGATGTTTCTACGACCAAAGGACTGGAATTAGTAGAAGGCTAGAGCTGGGCGGTTATGTCGGCATATCGTCTGCCGAGTAAAATGGATGGATTTTCCGAGCAGTTCTTATTACGAGAGTGATTGATCGAAGGACGGGGCAATAATAAAGGGAAATCTGTAACAGTTATTATTCAATCCAGGGAAATATTGTTATATATAGAAAGCACGAATAACTGCATTGACCGAATTGAAAGGTACGAATACGGTCGTGTTTTATGGAATACCACTACCACACAAGAAAGTATTTTTAGGGTAATCAGTTTATTAATGCACAGAATCAGGTTTTGAGGGTTTTGACCAAATGTACCACATTACCATTAGCATTACTGTATCATTAATAAGTATTCTTAACATAGAATATTTGTCTCTTTCCATACTTAGGTAATGGATTGTTTTGAACTTGACCCCAGGTCAATTTATCTGGCTGAGGTCGATTCCCGTATACGCACCCAAAATAGAAGTAACGAACAATCTGTTGAGTAATTGTTCCGTTTACTTTAAGACAATTAGTCTTATTGCTTCGTTATTTTGAAAGCAATGTGAGATAATCTGAGAGCAAACTGCACAAATACACAGTTTTAGTAAATTGCCGTCTATCGCTATTTTGGGAAGTGTCAAAGTGGTCAGAATTAATGACTGAGAAACATGGATGATGTTACATGCCGTCACATGTGTGGAGTCAAGTCTGCCAGTGATTTGAGTGTCCATTTGTGTATTGAATGTAGGTTAGATAGAGCACAGTAAACGCATCCTCTCACAGGGTGCTTTGCGCTACGCTGCATTTACCCCTGTAGGGGTCTCGCCATTTTTTACAAGATTCCTGTAAAAACCAAGAACTGTTCTATCTGACTATTTTACTGATCTCAAAATGTATATTTATCTCGAAATATACTAACCAGTTATTCAGTGTATTTCATAATGCCAGTTTCACACAGTTTGAAGGCAGCTTTTTGACAAATTACCGTAGAACTATATGCTGCGGAAATATATATCGGTGAATGGCGGCTTATATTAATTCGCCCAGTTAGACGGTCGTCATGCTCGTTTACAGTGGCAACAGATGACCTTGGGTCAACTCCGGCAAATTCCGTGAGACCCTTATAGCGCTAAATGGAGGGGCGCGAAGCTGAACGAAATGAATGCCTGGTAGAGCTTGCAGTAAATTTTCTCTTGGACAATAAATGTGCTATATTTCGACATATTATATCTTCCGACGTTTTACATGACATGCACTTTGTCTGGGGACGTCGTTACACGATAATGACGGAGTGGAAATATGCTCCGATCGGGGGACAGTAGAGGCGGAATCGTGTACTGATCTAACTGTTTGATTGGATCTGACAGTGATATATTACACGCAATGAGCGATTCTTTTGAAAGACGACCTGATTAAACAAGAAACATTCCGCTCTAAAAAATAGTTCGTGTTCGTTTTTTATATGTTATTAACAGCGAGTTGGCTCTGTGGTGACTTTAACGTAGAACCACTTTGGTCGTGCACTGGAATTAATATGCCATATATCTTCAATGACTTCATTTTTTTCTTTGTAATGAAGTATTTATGAAGTGTAATATATTTTAACTTCAAAATAAACAAAAAAAAACAGTATTGACACAGTCTGTTCAGACAGTATAGTTTACGCACAGTGGAGTGGACAAAGAGCTCAAATATATCTGAGTGGCTGTTTGATGGCAGAGTTTAATGGTTACACCATTATGTGTTAGATACAATATAAAAACATGTGCATTATGCCGATTCACAGTGTGGATAATGTTGTAGTAATGTTAGATTATGTGACGCCCAGTCACACATTGCCTCGGTCACTATATCATTGTGACTGTACACCAGCCAGGCTATATCTGAGACAATGTTCGTGTGAACATCATAGTCCCCATACCACCTCAAACCCCAAATGGTCAAACCATCACACAATCTATGGGGTAACCAAAACGTAATTCGTAGATGCTCATGCAATGGGGTGACCCAGACGTAATTCGTAGGTGTTCATACAATGGGGTGACCCAAACGTAATTCGCAAGGGTTTAAACAATGCTGTGGCCCAAACGTAATTCGTAGATGTTCATACAATTGGTTGCCCAAACCTAGTTCTTAGGTGTTCGTACAATGGGGTGGTCCAAACGTAATTCGTAGGTGTTTATACAATGAGGGTGGCACAAACGTGATACGTAGGTCTTCCCACAATGGGGTGACCCAAACGTAATACTTAGGTGTTCCAACAAGTCTTTGATGGTCGCAATAGGTTCAGTCGTCATAGTTATGATCTCACCCATAACTGATCGACAGGTGAGAAAACTTTGCGAGGGGATTGTTGTGTGTGACCCCTTAGCGAGAATATCAATCAGCAACACGCCATTCTCTCACCAGTTTTCTCCCTTCATCAGTGAAGTTACGTTTTGTTCACACTGAGCGTAGCGCCCTTTAACGGGAACATCAATCAGCAACAATTCAGTCTCTCACCAGTTCTCTCCCTTCATCGATAGAGATTACGCTCATATTCGTTGAAGTTACGTTTTGTATACACATTGGCGTGGCGCCACTTAGCACGATATCAATCAGCAACGCGCTTTTCTCTCACCAGTTCTCTCCCTTCAACGATAGAGATTACCGCCCATATTCGTTGAAGTTACGTTTCGTACACACATTGGGGTGGCGCCCCTCAGCGAGAATATCAATCAGCAACGCGCCTTTCTCTCACCAGTTCTCTCCCTTCAACGATAGAGATTACGCCCACCTTCGTTGAAGTTACGTTTCGTACACACTATTGATTCTATACCACCAAGTTAATCTAATTTTTTCAAGACTTTGCATGCTTTTCATTCATAAAAAGCCTCTGATTACTTTTGTTTATTGTAGAGCACCTGGGATTCCAAGAGAGACATGAATACTAACTAATTAATTAGTGGCTTGGAATTATGCCATTCGAATATCAATGTGAATGAAATAGTTTATTCTGAACTAGAATAGAATATTGATTTAGCGGCAGGAGAGGACATTGTAGCCCATTAATAGTTAAAGTTAGAGAATTATACGACTGAGCAAGAAAGTTATTGCTAGTCAATAACAGGAATAGCGAACATTCTCTTCAGTTTCTGATCTCGCGAGACTGAAGGGATTAGAGAATTATACGACTGAGCATGAAAGTTATTGCTAGTCAATAACAGGAATAGCGAACGTTCTCTTCAGTTTCTGATCTCGCGAGACTGAAGGGATCGACGGGAAAAACTACGAGATACAATGTGTGTGTATTGGAGGTTAGGCTGAACTTTGACCTTCCATAATCGCTGTACAAATGCACAGGATCCAGGATAACTGAAAACTTTGCTCACAATGTCCTGTTATTCCTGGATTGAATCCTTTGACGGGTAAGTGCTTTAAGTGGCAAAGAGATCATCTTAAAAACTTTCACATGCTGGCAATTTGAACAGCAAACGTTTAAATGCAATAAAATGGAAAACAACACCTAGATTATCCAAGTCATTTGAGTAGAATCCTTGGAGAATCAAAGAATACTAATAAATATTGAATGGTTTCAAGTTATCAAAGGAAAATGGATTTGCAATGTTGTTATTGTAGAGC
The DNA here is from genome assembly GCA_036873755.1 of Hanleya hanleyi. Taxonomy (NCBI): domain Eukaryota; kingdom Metazoa; phylum Mollusca; class Polyplacophora; order Lepidopleurida; family Hanleyidae; genus Hanleya; species Hanleya hanleyi. Next base: position 12,021 of record JAVTVY010011014.1, on the reverse strand, counting down.
TTTGGTTCTGATGCGATCATGAGATATAAGACCAGATATAATATATCAAAGGCTCGTGAAATTCGTAACTCTTGGGCTTTGGATGCGAACCCGCTGTTATGTAAAATCAAGTACAACTGGTCCTTGTGTATTTTTTGTTAATATCAATTCATGAGGCCTCGAAAATCAAGTAAGCGAGTTGACTATTCAATAACTTGGATATTCAGTTCTCATATATGCGGCATTTTCCGCCTCCTCCCCCCCCCCCCTCCACCCTTGGGTTTTTTGCTCCTATCTCCGGAATGACAAAAAAAATTGTGAGCTGAGACTCCGTGACTTCCTAGATTATAAAATATGGGTCATTTTGAGCCATTTGCACCCCCGAGCAGAGGATCATGGGTAAATTCAAAATGGCGGCCATTTTAGGTACCAGAAAAAATGATATTTTCGTCAGATTTCTTCAAAATTTGTGAATTTCTGCATGGAAAAGTGGGTACGACCGATTTTTATTATATCAGATTATTATTCACTAATTTATCATGCAGTATTTGCGAAGATAACACGTAAATAAATAAAATCGAAAAAATCGTCCAAAAAATGCCTTTTTGAAAATGATGTCACTATGACGTCATCAGGACCACCATCTTATTTTTTTCTTCTTTTTTTTCTTTTTTTGTCACTCACACTATACCCGGCATCCGTGTGTGAAGTTCAGTTAGAAAGTGTTTCATGATCCAGGATGGCGGCAACATGTATTCGTAAAATGTACATAATGAATAAAAAAAAATGTCTGTGTGAAATAAAATAGTTTTGGGCCATTCACACTGTAGGTCCAGAACTTTATAATGAAGACCGGTAAAATTCAACATTCCTCTAACACGATCATTTCCCATATATCTTGAATCTTGAATGTATCGATAATCCACTACTGGAGCTGAAGGGGGTGGATAACAGCTCCTCCAGCGCCAACCTTCACCATGCCACATGTGGTTAATTATGATATATTTATATACAATTTCCAGTCCAAGAGCAGTCGTGTTGTATTATATAAGTTATATATATATATATATATACATGTAGATGATTAACATGCAACAGCTTTCACCTGAGTTTGACCCACTTATCTACGGGTGTTGTGACTGCAGCGATGTTTATTTCACGCGTCCTGAACACGTAACTGGGTCAACTACATCATAATTAAATGCGTTCGAAGGCCATTCGGTTGAGATTGAATGACTCGATTCTCGGAAATTTTGAATATTTATGGTTACATTGAAACGACAGCTTTCTCCAAATCATTTCTATCATTTCATGAATTGACACATAATGTGTCCGCTTTGAATGAACAGCTTGCAACTGAATACTGCCAATTTATGAAGTATAGTACTTCAGTAGTTACAAAAAATGTGACTTCAACAATATTACCTAATTATAATTGTTCGAATGAAAAATCTAGGCATATTCAACTGACGCTAATATTTTCTAGAGAAGTGTGAAAGCCTGCTTCGGGATATTTAATATCATTAATAGATGACTTACAGTCGAATTGTTATTTTTTTAACTATGTTACGTTACGTTTGCGTCAATTACCGCATTGATGTGTAATACACCATCACTGTCTCCCATAAATCGGTAATACCCCGTTATTCTCTTCCATAAAAAATCTGTAACACTCCGTTATTCTCTCCCACAAAAATCTGTAATACCCCAGTATTGTCTCCCATAACTCTGTAATATCCCTTTATTGTCTCCCATAACTCTGTAATACTCCATTATTGTCTCTCCTAGCTCTGTAATGCCTGATTATTGTCTCCTATAAAATTTTAATGCTTCATTATTGTCTTTCATAACTCTGTAATACCCCATTATTATCTCCCATAACTCGGCAATTCCTTTTGTCTCCCATAACTCTCTAAGACCCCATTTTGTCTCCCGTAACTCTGTAATATTCCTGTATTGTCTCTCATAAATATGTAATACCCCATTATTGTCTTTCATAACTGTGTAATACCTCAATATTGTCTCTCATAACTCGTATAACATGGAATCCAAATCTCTATTATCATCCGTATTATAATATCCTGGTGCATTGGGTGCTGAGACATACCAGTAAATAGTGATCATTTTAAGAAAAGTTTTATCAAATCATTGTTCGATTCATGCCTCACAAATTCAGTCACATGCACAGTCAGCCCCTCGATAATATATGAAGTTCAGATCTCTATTGCAAGTCAGATATACTGGAGATATTGGAATTGGTCAAGACAGCTATCTTGAATGAGATAAAAACTCTGAAAACGATTTGGCTTTCATTTGGATAAAGAATAATGGCCAGTGATTAGGATTTTATGTGTAGAACATCATTTTATCTTGTTGACATCATTGAAAACTGATGACCGCTTCTCTCTTGCCGAAAACCATCTTGAGTTGTCGTTTCTTTTAATACACATTTGTAATTAGTACTAACTGTCATATATAGGGGTCGGTCAATCGAGGTGTCAGTTAATCCACGTGTCGGTTGTAGTATAATTTTGTACAGCTTCGGTCTAAGCAAGATTCACCCAACATTGTACAGGAGAATGTTGCTATACAAGCTTAGCTACTTTAGTTTTTTCTGAATAGGTCCCAATGTAAACCACGTATATTTACTTGCACGCTGATAAACCACATATCGATTTATACAAAGACCAATGTGACATTAAAGTCGTTGATATACTCGACCGGTTTTGTGTACACACATATTAGTTTAGACAAGGAAATAGAAACTCATGTGTGAATAACTGTTTATAAACTTTCCAATGTAAACAAAATAGGATATAACCCCCTGTATCGGCTCCATCTTTACTCTACCTGGTACCTAAGGCACTAGCAAACTTATTATTTATTAATTCCATATTCTATAAAAATATGAATTTTTTTTACTCTATTAAAGTAATAAATTCTATAATAAGATACACGTATAGGCATATACCCGGCGCGTAAAGTACATGCCGATAGTGTTTTATGTCTTGTTTGTCCAGATTAAAGGATTAATAATTCACCAATCTGCGAGTGCCTTACCTGGTATCTATATGAATAGTAAGGTTGCTAGGTCCCCACGAATACTGACATGCGACATAATTGTTGGCACTGTTGCACTGTCCCATATTACACGCGTGTTCGAGCTTGAATACCTCTAACTCAAAATAAATTTAATGGAAATTTACACCGGTATTCTTGGAAACCCCCGCACCTACTAGTGTAACACGTTTCGTCCCCTTTATACATGCTCTGGAGAAATAAAGCATATTAAATAACCAAATGTCGAAATTTAATATTCATCTCACGTGTCGGAAGAATTTTGTTATTTAAATTTTCGTACTCGTACCAAATGAGTTAACTGTATAGCTACTGAAGGAGATGTGTTTACATCTATAGCGCACTCATCATTTAAAGACTGACACAATTGTTGCTTTCTGCAAATGAACCGAAAATAGTAAGTCCAAAGCTACATACGAAAGATAGCAAAGATAAAAGGCGAGAACTTCAGAAAACATGTAACATGGCCTCCATTGAATCCTACAATGTACCGAGAGAAGACAGATATAAACAGGATTCAAATTCAGACAACACTACTTGGTAAGTTAACTTTGTTTATATGTATGATTAGTAATATCATATATCTACATTTTCTTGCATTGACAAAGTATTGATATTTCGCCGTTAGATGGTTATGTTGATAGATGGTGTCCCGTATTTTTTAAAGATATTATTTACTACTCATTAATACAAGTCGTCAAGCTTGCTTGTCCACAATGATCATTCGTGTTCATTCATGTTAAATTGAATATTAAACTTCTCTCGGCGTACAATGGGATGAAATCATAGCCATATATGATCAACTTTAATAACCTGACTAAGAATTATTTATTATTTTTTAACTGGCCTCTACTCCCATATTTGGGCATGGAAATGTCAGTACATAGACATGTCTATTTGATTAAAATACAGTGTTTTCATGGACATTTACAAATCAAAGTTCAAATTGTTTTTCGTGGAAATATACAGGTATATTTGAAAATCCCCACATGATCTGACTACATTAGTCCTTACACTCATGTCACGCGCATGGTGAAAACAGAAACAAAATATAAACTTTACATTTCAACTATTCTTGCTGCGCTCGTTAGAAGGTGTAGATTATTTTATGGAGAACAGTGGCATTTATTGAACAGTATACGCATTGATACACCCATAGAGAGACTACGAGGAGACTATTTAGAGCATAAATTGGAAATTACGTACAGAAGGAACAGTTAAGAGGGTGAAATGGCGGGATCTGAATCTAAGAATGTTCCATGGGAGGGTATGCGTACATGTACATGTGATCACGACGACACGGGAAATTTCTGGTAAGGTGACTTTCTGTATTAATTATCCGTCTCTTTTATTTTGACACATTTGCTACTCGAAGAACTGAACAACCAGAAACGTTTCGATCAAACCATGATCAGGCGATGTAGAATCGGTCATACACGATTAAAATTTACTAAAAAAAGAGCCAGCCCCAAGGTGTATTCCATGCCACGAAGTTCTCACAGTGAAACATATTCTTATCGGCTGCATAGATTTTGAGATTGTAAGAGATTCTTTTTATCGAGCGGCTACTTTGGAAGATCCTTTTAGTCGGGTGAGAGAGGACTGTGTCTTGGGTTATTTGAGAGAAATCGGCTTGTTGCATAAGTTTTAATGTGTGTATGTTTTAATGTGTTGGATTACTAAGTTAGTGACTCGAGTACTTAGAATTTTGCTTAATCAGTCGCTATATAGCTGAAATATTGCTGAACGCGACGTTAAACCTTAATTCTCTCTCTCTCTCATTGTCTAAAAGGAGCATTTCGGTACATCAATTTTTGTTTCAGCCAAGCACCGTTGTTGCCTATGAAGAAAGGCCACGTCATCAAATTGTCTGAATGACACTAACAATACACAGCGGAATAATTGTATTAAGAAAGTTTCAACACAAAAATGTGTTCGAATCAGCACGATTTTTTCCACAAAAAGATACAGCTGTTGATATTTTACTTTCCAAAAACAATCAATTAATGCGGGGTTTGCATAATAGAACCGTACGATCAACTCGGAAGTGCTAGGTATGTCGATAATTGGCTAATTGGGCCATAATCGACAAATTATGACTTTTTAATCGATATTTTGAAGTAAATGTTTCGCACAACCGTTCATTAACTCATTTATAATAAGTTCATTTGAAAGTTTCAAGAAATGCTTCGTATGGTTCTCAGCAAATCACGAAATGAAAAATAATATTGGTGATTTGTAGGTTATTATTTGACGTAATGGTGTCAAGTCTGCATGTTATGATATTGGTAGACCAACGTCATCGTGGCCCAAAATAACTGCAGGTGTTTGATGTTGTAAAATAATAAATAATACACTAATAAAACTACACTCTTTGAGTTTATGTACTGCATGAAATTTGAAAGTTGTACGAAGAATTCGCTTCAAAACATCGACGAAAACGTCTAGAATACCGGGTACAGCCAACAGGTCTGCAGTGAACTGATATAGTTGCTTCAATATATGGTTCCATTCGTGTGCAGATTTACATCACTTATTATTTAATGTAAATATGTAACAATCTGTGAAAGTTGCAGAAACTGATAAGCAGGGATTATGTTTCCATGGAAATAAGAATATGCCATATAACGCCGGACGAGGCACGTGGATTGTATCACAAGCTGCTTGTAATCTAAAATTGTGCACTCGTCGAAGTAAAACAACGAACATTTATGTAACAGACGTTTGTCTTTTGGAAGTATTCGGTCCTTGTGGCTTCAAATTATCGTGGGAAGTGATGGAAAATTGACTAAACATGCTCCCCTCAACGTTCAATACGCCGCTTGTTCGAAACAGTATTACACATCCCAAGTGGTCCGTGGCCCAATCGAAGTGCGATCTTCAAGAAGAGTAGTAATAAAGGAGTGTTTTGAATTTAGAGAAACTCATTTCTCAAGCGGGATTTAGACACTGTGCTCTTTCTTTTACACAAGTGTACTATACATGGCGTTCCTGTAGATTGTAGAAATCGTCACGATGGCACGGCACACAAGGTTCAGATATCGACTTTAATATCGATTTAAGAGACTTGTAAATTGCGTCCGCTTCGGTGAACTTTTTAGGGTCTGGAATCTGGAACTAGCCTGATGCATAATTGATTAAGGAAACGGCTGTGACCGCAGGAAAGAAAAAAGAACTGCGCTGCTGGAATTGAAGTTCAAGACCTGTGAATTTCGGAAGTCTATTTGCGGATGGTTGAATCTTCGAGTCGGCAAAAGTTATTGTATGGAAAGGAACATCCGTACGGTTGTTGTTGTCACATACAATCGTCTAGTCCGTCATTCAATATTCAGTCGTCGACCATTAAAGAATTTCCGCGTCCAGAATCCAACGACCTACTGCATATAACAACATTAGCACTGAATTTTAGTACACATAAGCATAGGGTAGTTTCCTATCGGAGAGAAGCGGTCAACAGTTTCCTGTGATGCCGGCAAGACAACGTGATGTTCTGAAAATATCAAATCCGTGAATAAGTATTTTTACTCCATGTGATTTTCATTTTAAAGTTGATATCTCAGTCACACTTTGATTGTGACTGTTCATATGAGCACCATGATGGTCTTGAAGTACATGGATTCACACGGCCCCTATTCCCGAGTTAAGTTTAGTAAGTCGCCACAGGTCCCACGTGTGTCGGGGGTTACTGCTGCATATTTATCGATCCCAACACGTTCGCTTCGATTCAAATAACGGTCTCTGATGGTACGTACTACACATTCATATAATGGCTATATCACTACGCCACTTGTTTCCGTTCAGGTGACTAATGAAGATACTGACCGAGAAATTTCTGAAAGACGAATAATGCCTGATACTGAGTTTTCCTTGACAATTTTACAATGTTCGATGTAAACTGATCAGTGAGTATTTCGAAATGCGGAAAATTTAAGGGAAAACTAAACAGGTGTTCGAATTTTATGTGAACGGAATTCGAGTCCTTTATATAACTCCTACGGACCGATTTCCACGATACTCTTTGCTACCAGTTTTGGAAAATAATGACTTTCGTAGATTATTTTCCATTTACGACCGTTTTGACACTCTATACACTCTATGCAAAATAATGGGACAGTTTATTGAGATTCAAATATGGCGGCCCCATTCGGTCTGATGTTTCATAAATGCCAGTAATTCATATGCGCTGATAGTTAACTCCAAGAGTTGTTTGGTATTTTCTCGGAAAAACAAAAAGAGAAAAACGTTCCAAATAAAAGTATGCAAAGGTGTCGTTCTTGGAAGCGGCTCTGTCTATAGAGACTACATTGGTATAGTCCGTGAGCTACTAGGGCTCACCTTGCACCCCCCCCACTACAGACTGAAACTATGTTTTTTATGTGCTTTAGGACATGTCAAATAAGAAACAATTTGTTAACAGTCGATAAACTGGGACTCACTACCCTTTTAATCACTTCGAAATTACTCCTATGTTAATAAGTACAATTTTTGTGACAATAGGGGGTAGGGTTACAAGAATAGTCTTATCTTCCATAATTATTATCCAATCTTTATAATGTTGGCCACATATTATTCAGCATTGATTGCTACATCGAATATTTACAAGATAATATCACTATTTGTTGGGTATGACGTCACACAGGGACCATACATACAAAAGTAGGAGTAGTAGCGAAAGCTGGCGTTTTTGGGTGCGTGAGGGTGTGCTTGAGCAATTGAGGGACCATTCTTGGTTCGAATGCGTCGGGTGAGGTGTCAAAGTGAAGCCCTCGGTATGTAGACCACGGCTTGAGGGATCTCCACATGATCTGTGATGTCATTGGTGACGTCATCAGTAGGAGTAGTAGACAAAGTAGGCATTTGAGGATGCGGAGGAAGGGTTTTGGGGTAGAGATGGACCATCTGTGGTCTAAATGGACCGTGCCGGGTGTCATCTTGTAACTCTCTGCATGTAGATGCAGAGGGACACCCCACACGGTCCATTTAGACCACGGATGGTCCATCTCTACCCCAAAAACCTTCCTCCGCATCCTCAAAATGCCTACTTTGTCTACTACTCCTACTGATGACGTCACCAATGACATCACAGATCATGTGGAGATCCCTCAAGCCATGGTCTACATACCGAGGGCTTCACTTTGACACCTCACCCGACGCATTCGAACCAAGAATGGTCCCTCAATCGCTCAAGCACACCCTCACGCACCCCAAAACGCCCGCTTTCGCTACTACTGCTACTTTTGTATGTATGGTCCCTGTGTGATGTCATACCTAACAAATAGTGATATTATCTTGTAAATATTCGATGCAGCAATCAATGCTGAATAATATGTGGCCAACATTATAAAGATTGGATAATAATTATGGAAGATAAGACTATTCTTGTAACCCTACCCCTATTGTCACAAAAATTGTACTTATTAACACAGGAGTAATTTCAAAGTGATTAAAAGGGTAGTGAGTCCCAGTTTATCGACTGTTAACAAATTGTTTCTTATTTGACATGTCCTAAAGCACATAAAAAACATAGTTTCGGTCTGTAGTGGGGGGGGGGGTGCAAGGTGAGCCCCTGTAGCTCACGGACTAATTCATGATATTAGCAACATATGTGATGGTAAAACTCTGGAATAAATCTATATTCCTACGAAGTAGGCTACAGATCGCAAATTGTCCGGTAGTGAGTCAGTCAGTCCATCCGAATCCTTTCGTCGGCAAAATAAGGAGAACCGTTGACATTAGAACCTTGATTTTTGGCATGAACGTGCATTAGGGCATTGTTACCAGCAAGTTCTGAGCTGACCGAATTCTGATTAAGATTTGATTTATAATTATTTTTATTATTATTTATTGATGGCTCAGCGAGTACACTGTCATGCCCATCGGGAACCCTTGGCTGTATGTTTCACTGTATATATAACACAGTGGTGGGATATGCCATCCGTAATTGTTTTTATGAAATAGGAAATGCTAATTTTCCATCATTTGTTAGTGCATTATCTACACCGCTATTACCAACTTGCCAGCCTCAAAACACACAATTCAGTATATTGTTATAGATATATGTAAACTGTGGCCTTTAACGTGTATCCTATTTCACATCCAAACATTTCATCACTGACCACATCAGGCTTCAAATTCAGGTCAAATTACCCACTGATGGTGAAATATCCTACATCAACCAATTAAGTCAGCCTGGTGCAAGAAAGAAACATGTGGTATCATCCTTCAGATTAGTCTGTGTGAGCAACAATGATAAAAGTTTACTGCGGGTGAAACGAAGCCATGACGGCATGTTTAAAGGGTCTTCTTTTGGTAGAATTTAACTAGATAAAGTAACTTTGATCATGATGTGAAAATATGATAACTTGAGTTTTTTTTGTACCTCTTGAATATTGACTATATATCACACTTGGATATAATTTAAACAAAAAATTACATGTGTAAACAAAATATGTCTAAATTTTTCTTGTCATTTCAAATCTTGATCCATTTTGATTCCTTGATTAGGGGATACAGAATCACTGCCACGGAGTGTGTTGGTGTGTCACAGCAATGCAATTCCGATTCACACAACGAAGCTGAGGTGGTTTAACGTTTATCAATGAAGAAAATCACCGATCAACCGCCATAGAATATAATGTGAAACAAGAAAACCGGAATAGTACATTCATCAGATTGCCGATACCCAAAATGTGTTGTCTCATATATCTAGATAACAACGTGATGTAGAGACGCTATTTATTCGTCTTTGTACCGGCTATGCTCAGGAGAATGACATAGAATCATTATTATCTTGTGCATAGAAGGTGTTGGTCTTGAGTTGAATTACCGTAAACTACATAAATGCTACCTTTCTACTATAGTACTATATATAAAAATTTGTTGTATTGTTGGGAAAATAATGCGATTCAAAAAGTTGTTTTGATCCTGGATAAGGGCACTGAAAACCATTAAAGATATGTAAATGTATTTTCACACGTAAAGCTTGAAATCTACTGAACCTTTATTATTCAATCTGTTTCCTTTAGTTAAAAAATTGTAAAATTAAATCGGCGATCGTTATTTAATTTTGGAATGAAGGCGCATTAGAAGACTGTTACCAACAAGTTCTGAGCTGACCTACTTTTGATGAAAATTCCTGGTGATTTTTGATGAAAATCACTGGCGATTCTGACTTGGGCGGTGCCCATCTTAATATAGGCAGGATTTCAACTGGGGGTGGGGATTTCCAAGAGTTCAGTTCGCGTTCGAGTCCTAATGCCTACTCTACTTCGTAGGTCCTGTGACGTTAGTCACACTGCTCATGTAGGTACAAATATACTCAAATTAATGGTTCCATCAGTTATAACTTACCCCTAGGTCTACATTTTGTTTTACAAAGCTTCCCTTCATAAATTATTTCTTTCCATTCTCAAAGATACTATTTGCAACAATGTTCATATTTTGTTTCGCAGAGTTACTATTTGCAAACCTGTTCATATTTTGTTCCACAAAATTGCCATTTGCAACAATGTTCATATTTTCCCCCAGAAACTTGGTATTTGCAACATTGCTCATATTTTGTTTCATAAAGTTACCATTTGCAAAAATGTTCATATTCTGTTCTAAAGTCAGAATTTGCATGAAAGTTCTTATTTTGTTTCACAGTTACTATTTTTTTACGTTCCAAAGGTAAAATATGCAAAAATGTTCATATTTTGCTTCACAAATTTACTATTTACAACAAAGTTCATATTTTGCTTCACAAATTTACTATTTACAACAATGTTCATATTTTGTTCCAAAGTTACAATTTACAACAATGTTCATATTTTGTTCCAAACGTACAATTTACAACAATGTTCATATTTTGCTTCACAAATTTACAACAATGTTCATATTTTGTTCCAAAGTTACTATTTACAACAATGTTCATATTTTGTTCCAAAGTTACAATTTACAACAATGTTCATATTTTGTTTCAAAGTTACAATTTACAACAATGTTCATATTTTGTTCCAAAGTTACAATTTACAACAATGTTCATATTTTGTTCCAAAGTTACAATTTACAACAATGTTCATATTTTGTTCCAAAGTTACAATTTACCACAATGTTCACATTTTATTCCAAAGTTACAATTTACAACAATGTTCATATTTTGCCCCACAAAGTTACTATTTCAACAATGTTCATACTTGTTTCACAAAGTGGATTGTAAATGTAAAGCCCAATTTTTGTTCTTCGAAATTTCTCTTCATCCAATGTTCAGATGTTTGCCTCACAAAGTTACTTTTGCAACAATGTTTAAATCTTGTTACACAAAGTTACCATTTGCAACAATGCTCCCAAAGTTTCTCTGCATAAAAATGTTGAGATTTTGTTCCACTTGCGGCATGAAAATACATATTTTGTTCCACCAACAATGTCTATTTACTCTTTCCATTTTTTCCCAACCACTGAGAACCCTATATGATAAACATTTATCATACCATACAAGCCTGGCCAGTCAATGAACATGTACCCTGTGGAAGCTATATCCTCTGTCAATTCACTACTATCAGTATATATTCAAGAGGATTTGCTCATGGTAATATTAATTTTCATGCAGCTGTCAAACTTCAGAGATTCTTGATTACAGATATCTTAAGTTAATTATATTCGCATACAGTGGTCGTGTGCGCCTGCAGCAGCCAAGTAACATTATACGCATTGCAGCTACTCACAGCTAAGCATATATTCATTACACGTCCAACTGCAGCACGAAAGATGATTGCAAGGGCCAGTCTGAGAATACCACTGCAGCGAATTCCTACCTTCAGGCAATTGGGCTCTGTGTAAATCTGCTTTATTAGTGTTACAAACTAATTATTCAAGGAGGGCTGGAAGTTTCCCTCCACAGATCCGCTTCCAGGCATGCTCCACAAATGAATTATCTAACATAGCTAATTGGCTCCATTAGTCGACTTCTGATACACAGTCTTATTA